>JABXWE010004330.1:0-20844 GCA_014611495.1 Limonius californicus
TTGGAGCACTCCTCGCTACGCTCGTCGTGCCCCAAACCCACGCGTGCTACAATAAGCCCGTTATGAAACTCGTATAATAATATACTATTACTTTACAAGTATCTAAATGTATCACTAGATTGATAATACGAGGATGGTTCGATAACTACGTGGCCTAACAAAGAAAACGCAAGTTTTTTTCGACAGAAAACATTTTATTTTTCAAGATAGTCTCCTGTTCGCTCAACACACTTATTCCAACGATATACCAAATTAGCAATGCCTTTATTGTAGGTCGATGAATCTAAGTCCTCGAAATAGCTATTTACAGTAGGGATTACCTCGGAATTATACGAAAATCTCTTACCGCCGAGCCATTTTTTCAGGTTTGGAAACAGATGATAATCGTTGGGAGGCAAATCTGGGGAATAGGGCGAATGGGGCACTAATTCAAATCCCAATTCATGAATTTTGGCTATTGCAATCGCAGACTTGTGGACAGGTGCGCTATCTTGATGCAAAAGCACTTTCTTCTTTACCAAATGAGGCCGTTTCTCTTTGATTTTGTCGCTAATTTTTGGACGTCCACTACGGGGTTCATCATTTGTGCTCACACGACCACACTTAAATTTGGCCACCCAGTTTTTAACCATTGAAAACGAAAGAGCGGAGTCCTATAGTGTTGAATCCAGCTCTGCTTTGATTTCGGTTGGTGTTGAGCCTTTCAAATGAAAGTACTTTATCACTGCTCTCAACTCAGTTTTTTCCATTGTTTACAAAATCACACGAGACGTTCACTTTGGCGTACTGCCAAAAACAGACTAATTGACAGATCGCTCTGTACTGTCATATTTAATCTAATAAAGAATAGTTCTACAGAATGGTAAAGAAGATTCCTCCGAATTCGCGCCATCTCTGTGTTAGGCCACGTAGTTATCGAACAATCCTCGTATACTCTAAAAGAAGTAAATTTCCAGGTACAATCATATTGACAACTTATAAATTTTTTGGACGCATAATGTGTATCGAAATAAAGTAAGATCCTAACAATAAATAGCCGAAATGTTATTCAATCAAGAAATATCAAAAGTTCCATTAACGAAGGTTTAATTAATTATATTTTGATGAACAAACTTTAAATTTGCCTAGTCATTATATTAGTTGCGTAGCTAATAATATCTATTTCCAATTTTTATATCAAAGGTAAACTCCGTCATGTCTATTTTAATTTGATCCCATACAAGCGTAGGTGAAGTGCTCGTCGTATTATCGATTTGCTAAGTGTTTGTTATGAAAGTTAGATCGGTTTCGTTATATTTACACAACAATATAAACAAACCCGGGAAAGCCGAGTGCATTTGTTAAATGCACAAAAATACTTCTTTTAACCATATTTCTAAAACTGCAAATTTGTACTTCCTAGTTGGGTAGTAAAATATTCCATAAGCAGTCTTTCTTTATTAGTGTTGACAGAACCGGGAAGTTAAAATAGCAAATGCCACTAACCATATTAATTTTGTTTGCATGAATCTACAAGGAAATACAGACTGTTAGTCATATAACTGTATATAATGATGTACACAATGGAATTGATCTTTTCGTACGGGATCGTACAAAAAACGACTTGAAATCTGGGCACAATTCGTGTTGTCGAATTTATCGAGCTGTAACCGGGATCTCAGTGGGCTGGCTAATTATTCGAATAAAGTATATTTTCGCAAAACACAATTACTACAATAAATATTAATTTATGCTTCACTTTTCCGGAAATACACCCACAGTGAGCCAGGATGGAGGTTACATTAATTTTAATCATTCCGCAGTTTGAAATCTTCTAATTTGAAAGAGCTGCTTTCTTCATTAGTATGCTTAAAGTTTCTAATGCAGACGAACATAATTTTATATTAACACTGTATTGGAAATGAATTTATCCGGAAATGTTCGTGCAAGGATTACTAGTATCGAATCGCAGAGAATGCAATGTAAATAATGTTTATACTCAAACAAATGTATGTAATAAAAGGTCAGAACATAATTTTCGGGTATGTTGTTTTATATGCAAAATGTGGGTATAAACGATTTACCATGTGCAATTAAACGTTATATACAGGGTGATTGTACCAATACCAGCCAGCTTTAAAACTTTAAAACTCTTAGAGATATCTTTATTGTATTTATTTTTGTATTATCTTATTCATCAACTTAATATTATGAAACCTTGATAGAATTGTACATTATCTACAGTATTTTTATTATTTTGACCGATGTCAACATAATTTAGACCGATTTGCGCGTGCTCATAGACAGAACTTGCCACAAAATTCTCGTTCGTTTCATACGTGTTTTATAGAATTTGGACAAATTTTGCGTCTTATCATACTAGCCTTAGATGGCTTTGAAATGTCGAAATCGCCGCTTCTATTTATGAAAACTTAAAAATTTCCCCCAGCCTTAGAGGAAACATGTTTTAAGGTAAAACGTTAGATATTTAAATGGAATAATAATGATTGCTATTCACTGTTTGAACTCTTTCTATTGTATTTTGATGTATTTTTTTAGTTATCGTGTTTCAAAATTCAGAAGTATGAATAATTATATATTTTATTATTTAACAGAAAATTTCAGGTTGTGTTTCACATTCCAAATTAGCAGGCTGGTATCAATAAAATACATCATTTAATTGTAAATCTCTTGTTAGTTTAAATTAGTTCCAAATAAGATTTTCAAGTCTCAATTACATTTGCAAGAAAATGCAAAAGACTGGCATGGGTTAATAATAGCGCATCCTAAAATAAAGCCGTAGAAAAATCGCCTTCAAAAATAGCTTCCTCAAAGAATCCGCCACCAAAAAAAGCGCCGCTGTATAAGCTCCATCAAAGAAAGCGCCGTCAAATATAGTACCATTAAAGAACGCGCTGTTAAAGAACGCGCCACCAAAATAGTGTCGTCAAAAATAGCGCCGTCAAAAATCGTGCTTTTAGAAATAACTCCGTCACAAATAGCTCCGTCAAGAAAAGCGCCACTAAATAAAGCTCCACCAAAAAAAGCGCTGCCAAATATAGTGCCATTAAAAATAGCGCCGTCAAAAATAGCGTCGTCAAAAATAGCGTCGTCAAAAATAGCGTCGTCAAAGAAAGCGCCGTCAAATGAAGCGCCATCAAAAACATCGCCATCAAAAACATCGCCATCAAAAACATCGCCATCAAAAAAAGTGCCGTCAAAGAAAGAGCCGCCAAATGTCAAATAGCGCCGACAAAAATAACGCCGTCAAACAAAGCGCCGCCAAAGAAAGCGCCGCCAAATAAAGTGCCATCAAAAAAAGCGCTGTCAAAGAATCACCGTCAGAAAAAGCGCCGTGAAAGAATGCACCACCAAACGTCAAATAGGACCGTCAAAAATAGCTCCCTCAAAGAAAGCGACGCCAAATAGAGGGCTATCAGAAAAAGCGCGGACAAAAAATCGCCGTCAAAGAAAGCGCCGCTAAACGCCAACAAACGCCGCCAAATATAGAGCCATTAAAGAATGCGCCGTCAAAGAACGTCCCGTCAAAAATAGCACCGTCAAAGGACGCACCGTCAAAAATATCGCCGTCGAAAAAAAAACTTCGTTAAAAATATCGTCATAAAAAATAGCAATGTAATATATTACATGACAAAGCATAAGTAATTAATTAAAACAAATTAATTAATTAGAACCGCATATTTTACTTAGTTTTCCAATAAAGAAATTGCATAAACAATTTTGTAGCAAAACCGTATCGTTTATTTTTTGTGACGCTTGATTTTACAATTTATATAATTCACACAGTACAATTTTCATGAAGGTTTCTCTTTGTACGGTATATACATTTTTATTGATCAATTGGATATGCCTGTTTGGTATTTTATTCTACTCAACTTTTAAATAAAGTAGATGTGAACCAAAACAGCAGTCTTATTTATAAATATCTCTAAGTTTAAGTATTTCAATCATTATAAAATAGTAAGGATAATAATCTATTAAGTAAACTGTCATGCATATCAAACAGACATTGCTGATTCATAATAGAGTTAATAAAAATTTAAATGTTGCAGTACCTTGTAATTTGTATTTGGGTTGCCTATTTTTGGAATGATAGTCCTCTTCCTTGAATCACCCTGTATAAATTATATGTACAATAAAACTATGTACTTAAAGTTGTAGTCGCATATGCATTAGGTAATATTATATGTGTATTTTTTTGCCAAATGTTAATATTTGCATAGAAAACGTATAGTTACAAGTTACAACATTTTTGAAGAATAACTGAAGCTCTTGGGAGGATTATGGAATTACGTCATCCGAATTCCTCAAGGGCAAACGGCTTAAACAAATTAAAACATTGGTAATCGAAGAACTAACATAACCTTACACTATTTGAGAACAGTACAAATAGTAAATGGAAATTAATTGATTTATGAAAGCTGTTAATAGTAGTGTCAGAGTTGTTATAAATTACCAGCTATACGTTCATACAGGGTATGACGCAAAGGCGCTTTCAACCTCTTTAAAGGTTTAATAATTATTACAGTTTAGTAAATATTAGTTTGCTTGGTATTTAAATGATTCGTAAACTTAAATTTTCGAGTAGATTCTACTCATTTTTTGAATTAATCAGATGTTTAGTTAACTGTATTATACAGTGCGGTCGTAAAATGTCCTCTCTCCCTACTAACTTTTGAACGACTTGATACTTCTTCACAAAGTTGTGTGTGCTTTAATGGGAGGATTTAAATTTTATAACTTTCAAAATGGCGGCTAGCCGCTATCTTGAACTATTTTTTAAATGGCGATGGGGGTCGAGTGACACCTCATTTCAAAGGTATTTTAATTCTGCGTCTGATCCTTGCGTTTCATACAAAAATATTCATCCAGAAAAAAAATGACAGATGATTGAAAATAACAAGTTTATGGAAAAAGCTAAGAATTAAAGCAAAAAAGGTATGCTTTCAAAATGTTCATCATTGAAGAATGAAGAAGAAGAAGAAGATTCTAAAACACAACCAAATTTATTTTATACAATAAAAACTGAATAGTAATACTATATTAATAGATGTTCAAAGTGTGCTCCTTGAACGTCTTGGCAATAGAAAAACATATTTAATATCTCTTCCCGTACTTTCTGGAAAGTTTCCACTCCGATATTTGCACAAGCCTCTGTTATTTTACGTCGTAAATACAACAGGGAATCGGGTTCTGTTTAAAAAACTTTCGATTTAAGATACCCCCCACAAAAAAGTCCAATGGAGTCAGATCAGGGGATCGCGTAGGCCATTCTGTTGGACCACGACGACCAATCCATCGTCGAGGATACGTTGCATCGAGATAATTGCGAACTTATCTGCTAAAATGCGGAGGAGCGCCATTTTGCTGGAATATGATATCCATGTTAAATTCGTTTGGATTATTTTCAGCAATCTCAACTACAATGGATGGATGAGGTTTTTCAGCATGTTCAAGTACAATTCCCCAGTAAGGTTTCCGTCGATAAATAAGGGACCTACGGTATGGTCGCCAAGTATTCCTATCCACACATTCAATTTTTGTTGAAATGGGGTGTGACCTTTCCGGAAAACATGGGGTTTTCATCGCACCAATATCTTACATCTTGTCTGTTGGCAAAACCATTAAAAAAAATGTGCATTCGTCACTAAAACGGATATTGCGAAGATAGGATGGGTTTCTTGCAATGGTTTGGGTCATGACCTCACAAAATTCAATGCGTCTATCCGGATCATCTTCAATCAAGTGGTAGAAAATCTTCATTTTGTATGGATGGAGCTTATCCGTTTTAAAAACTTTTTGACAGTGGTTGCCGATACATTACATATCGCAGCTACATGTGAAGTTGATTGCTGAGAATGTACTACCATTTCACCGACTATCTTAATTTGTTTGTCTTCTGAAATTGCCGGCCGTCCAGGGTTTTTCCTGTTTTGCACACTGCCAGTGTTAACATTTTTGCACAAGTTCTTTTAAATACGTCCTCGAAATAGGACAATCGGGAATACGTTTATTAAATATTCTTTCGGCTTCGGGAAAGTTTCGATTGACTTCAGCAAAAATAAAAACTGCTGCAGTTTTTTCCTGCAAAGTTCAAACATTCGCCATAATTATTGTTAGTATCACCGGTTTTAACACTCAATATTCAAACGTGAACAAACACAATAAATAACTGATTTAAAGTGACAGAATAGAAAGACTAATTATTTCAATAGTTTTACTGCTGTTGTTCCGCCTCCTACATTTTTTTAGCGTTTTGGTTAATATCAGAAAGAGATAATTTGGAAGTCTGTCATTTGTTTTTGAAAGTACAAAATTTTCTCAAAATTTAGAATTATACTCTACTCAAAGAGACCTTTCAAATGAAGTGTCACTCGACCCCATTTAAAAAAATATTTCGAAATGGTACCTAGGCGCCGTTTTGAAAGTTATAAAAGTTAAATACGGGCTAAAAAATAGTATTTAGCCTCCCATTAAAGCACACAAAATTTTGTGAAGAAATATCAAGTCGTTCAACATTTTTCACATTCAGTACCAGTAAGTTAAGTTTCTTATCACTAAAATTTAATACAGTTGATTAAAAGTATTCCATACTAGTTAAAGAACTATAAAGCAAAGTAAATGGGTGGACTTACAGTCAAGATATAATGGACTAAGTTCAGATATCATTGCTTAGATATTAGTTAATTGATTTGATTATACGCTAATAATAGCGCCTCCAAAAATAGCACCGCAACTGCTGAGAACAAGTAATTGATTAAAAAAATAATTACAGTCGCGTATTTCACTTATTTTTGAATTAATGAAATTACATAAATAACTTTATAGCAAAAATGTACCATTTATTGTTTGTTACTCATGATTTTACAGCATGTTTAGTTTCTTCGGAGCCATTATTTCAATTTTGAAACTTTTAATATGAGGATTATTTGGAAATTATGGATCTGTCGGCCGTAAAACAAAATCGCAAAATAAAAAAAAATATATATTATTGCTTAAATCTTAGATACACTATCTTCTAAAGTATTTCTCTACATAGATTTTAAATACTGATTATATTGTGGTACAAGTTTTTGTGTACTTGCGTCATAGAAGGTTGCCGTTTCTGACGAAAACCAATTTTAGCGTTTTGAGGTCGTCACCTTCCAGGGAGGGATGTAGAGGTGCCAGTCACTCGGCGCTAAATCGGGAGGGTATGTGGGATGCTTACACATTTTCTAATTGATCTGATTAATGAGTTGCAAGCCACTGCGGGCAGTCAGGCGTTATCATGCAAAAAAAGCACGTCTCCAGAGATCAGCAATCCTCGGCTTTTATTCTGAATCACTCTTCTCAACTTTTTTACCACCGTATACATGTGTATTAATTGTCGTGCCACGTTCCAGGAAATCAACCAATAATACGCATTTCCTGTCCCAAAAAACAGTAGTCGTAAACTCCTGTTTCTCAAACATTGAACTTTTTAGATTCGGGGGACCTCGGATGCGTCCACTGCATTGATTATTGTTTGGTTTCAACATTTGTGTACCACATAAAATTCTCGTCGCCAGTCACAGTAATTCAGGTGCTCATCGCTATCAGGTTCGTAGCGACGCGGGAAGGTCAATGCAGAAACCATTCGCTGGTTTTTGTGATCATCTGTTAGTATCTTTAGCACCCACCTCGCTGAGAGTTTGTGATACTGTAGCATGTACGTTTTAATTTCATACAATACTGTATGTGAAATTTGAGGGAAATTTGTGGCATTTTCGGAATCGTGCAACTCCGATCTCTACGAAGTTTTTTGTGCACTGTTTCCACGAGATCGTCTTGGATCTCTCACTTCGTTCTTCATAACGTAAGTTTGTTCGGACATCTCTGAAAATCGTACACCATTGTCTGGCCTTTCCTTCACTCATGATGCCTCAATCATATACCTCGTATATCTGACGGTATATTTCGGCGTTGAATTTTTGCATGGAGAAAACTAATCACACCCCGCATTTTATACTAGGCAAGATTTTCAATCGTAGTGTTGATTTAAGCGCTTTATACAGCTGAATGATAGAACTACAGTAATGTGAAGTGTGGCCAGGTCATCAACCACTAAAGTATCCCCACGATGAACTAAATTGACTACGCCCCTCATTTGGCGGTAATATATAAACAGCCCTTGGTTTCTAAATAAACGTTGTAGATTTAATAATTCAAATTCGTGAAGCCAATCTATTTGTTTAAGAATTTTTGACGAACATTTTTATGGCTCTTATTGACGGGGGCATTTTTATCTGGTAAGGTTTTCGATGGGTGCTAAGTAATTTGTTCTTCAATCTGTGCTTGTTATTTGAATAGCACGTAAACTACAATACTTAAAGCAAATGTATATGTATTTGAAAATGAAACTAGATTAAAAAGTCTGCTAGGATATAATAAACAGTTATTAAGTCATGCTGGTGATTCTAAAAAATTCGGCTACTTTCACACTTTTCACTTCCGGATTTTTACTTGTTTTTATGTATGATGCTTGATATTAATACAATACCCAGCTTGTCATTAGAATTTCACTGCAATGGTTTATTCTGTTCAGGAAAATTATAGTCAGGTATCGATTTGCTTTCCAAAATGATGATTAAGCTATAAACCATAAAATATACACATGCAATGTACTTAACGTGTGTTTGCTTCAACATACATAATTAAAATTCACCTAGTAAATGCATTAAGGATTTCTCGTGTGGTTTGTAAAACACAAAGTAAAATTAACCTGTTCCGTTTACTTTTAGGGACTTTCCTATGTGAATACCCACCGCACACATAATTGCTTTGATGGTGAAATTTCTGACAGTACACGTTTTACAATTGCGATTTCAAATCATCAAATGCATCAGCATTTTGTAGAAGTTAACATTCATGACGTGCACTCTAGTTCTCCAAGCTTTTTCATATAATTAGAAACACCCATTATTCTGTCTATCTCATCCGAACCTCTTACTGAATTTTTAAAATCATTTTGCAATGTATTAACTGACATATTTTTAAAAATTATGTTTCAGGGTTACATTCTACTAGATGATGAAAGGCGATGACATTCATAAACGTATTAACGTGGCAGTGAAAGTTATTAATTCGATTTGCACAAAATTAGTAGCGTCGGATAACCTCCGAAATAAATTAGTTTATAACCACAGAATTCCAAAAACTTTTCGAAATGAGCTGAAGTTAATTGTTCAAATCAAATAATTGTACCTATTTTGAAGCAGTTAACCTCGACATTTACGTGTTTTTTGAAGACCGACGTGTATTAACACACACGAATGCGTTTTTGTATATAGAAACACTTGTGCTGAATAAATTTGTCGCGAAAGTATCAAGGAGTAGAATAACTCATACTTTGTCTTGTGTTTACCAGTCGGAGAACTCTTCATTGTTACCGAATTCCCCTATTTTTTTTTGTTAGAAAAAACAAACTCGTTCTACATTATTAATTTCACGTCGTTGATGAATCAGGGATAAAGTTATCGATATGTTTAATTGCTTTTGTAAGTTCGCGGCTTATCTCGCTTATCCTTCCTCGACACCTTGTTGCGGCGAATACGTTTTTTGTAAATATATTACAATACTGAAATGTTCATGTGTAATGTAACGAACAATGATTTTCTAAGAAAGTTAGATAGATATTTGAAGTATGTACGTAATGCATTATTAATTAATTATTACACCATATTACTATTGGCAGTACGTTATTACAAAGAAAGTTACGTTTTTAAATGTTAGGGTCGACTTTGCGGGGGACGAATAATCATCCGCCGGCTAGCTGCTGTGCCCGCAGCCATTCGTAATCGTAGAGTAATTACAACAATTGTATATCTTCTAGTGCACCAATCCTTCAGAGGGATCCAGGCCATTGCCTAAGTCTATAGCCTCTCTCTGACGTCAATATTGCATGCATAATAATAATAATAATAGTTCGACGTAGGCACATTTACGATGCAACCTCTGCCGACTGATTACCTCCCGAATGATTGCTAATAATGATTAATCATGCCACACACATTATCAACTCATATCAGTGGCGTGCGGTGACTTTTGAAGTGAGGGATGCATTTGAATTAGGAAATTTTCAAAGTACTCCCCCCCCCCCCCGGTAGAATGGGGGGTCCGGAAATTTTTTTGAAAAAAGGAATAAATAGAATGAGTTTCAAACAAATAACGCTTTCGACTCATTCCAAATTTCCTGAGGTTGAGTAAATAAATACCGCTTGTAATAGTTTATGTAGGTATGAGCAAATATGTCATAAAAACCATTCAAATTTATTAAAAAATCTTCCCGTAAATCACCATTTTCAGATTGATCCTGGGTGTCTGTACTTGTACCCGGTTGTGGATTTACATCCAATCCATCCCGAAAAACTAAACTAAAAACAAAATCAAAACTTTCTCTATTGAATGCCTAACGCCAATTATTTATAATAAATATAATTATAGCGCAAGAACCCGCATCAGGAAAGGAATTATTCAATTACTTATATATCGAAACGTGGCTTAGCACAAGTAGATATTAGCGAAACGAAACCCTTTGCGATGGTGGACTGTGGCAGTCGATCAGAGAACTGCTGGATTCAATTTTCATATTGCATCCAGCCACGATACACATACACACATACAGTGCTACTTGCTAGATATATTCGCCGCACTGCGCACTAGCCATCGCGTCGGCTATTCTGTTAACTGCAGACAGCGTACGCCTAATACGGCGGATTCATTTATTGAATTGCATCCACTTGCACTGTCATCTTAGGCCGACCGGCGCGGCGCGCCAGGGAAACGCTGATAAGTCAGCAGTTCCAGTGAATGCTTTGGATTCAACTGCTAGCTGGAAATTTTAGGGGATGCATTGCTTTCCTGAATCCATGGACCGCACGCCACTGACTCATATAGCTACTTCACTACGCTACTGTTTCCAACAACTACTTACATAGACACACCAATCTTGTATAACAACCATAATAGGATCCAATGCTTGTAAACCACATATAATACCAAGTAGATAATACGTAATCATTTGGGTAAACACATATGACGCCTCGCGGGATATAAACCATATATAATAATAAGTAGATAACACGTAACCATTTGGGTAAACACATATGACGCCTCACGGAATATAAACTATATAGATATAGAACAATAAGTAGATAACACGCAACCATTCGGGTAAACACATATAACACTTCATGGGATATAAACCATAACCTTGCCAGGGACGCCACTGCTTATATCAACCGATAATTGTTATTACAGCCCATTTTTATATATAATCACATAAATGGTAACACCAGATTCGCACCTCGCCTCAGCTTAGAGAATACTCACATCGCAATCAATTAGTCGGTTCGCAAACGCTATTAATCAGTTATTACGCCAAATATATGCAAGCTTACGCCTAGCTACCAACCACACTGCCCCACGTAGACTGCTGCTGCTAACCCCTATCAACACTCCGGCCTTTCCTTCAAACTTCTATAATTCTTCTCAGCTGTTATAGAACCGAGAGAAGTTACGTATATTTTAGCAAATATTTATCTGTTAAGCGCACATTCATGTAATACTCAGCAGGCAAAAACCGTTGCCTGACATAATTTACTATAATTTTTTTAATACCGAACAGATAAGCAAATATAGAAGACATTTGTATACGTGTATTCGTAAAGCGATTGGGTTTATTGAAATGAGTTTAAATGTTGACTATATCCATCATTTTGTTCTTGAACAAGCCACAATCTTTCTTTTATGTTATGAACGGCATTTTCCAGTAGATTTAGTTGAATATCTTTAATTTGTTCGGAAATTGGATTTTACAGTTCTTGATGGAGTTTCTTTGATGGAGGATTGAGATCAGGAGAACGCGGTGGCCAGGTGTTAGCAAAATGCCTGCTTATTATGCAATTGCCAAACGTAGTAGTTTCTTGGCTAGAATATACACATTGGGAGATGCAGCATCCTGCATGAAAACTACGTAAACTTGGTATAAATTCTGCGGCAGAGGTGTACACAGGATAATTTTCGGAGGTTGTCCAGCCGATCGCAGCGGATAAAAGAGCGCCGTATGCGATTTTTTAGATTAAAGGGCTTGGCCTAATTTTTGGTGACAAGCAGAGTAAAATTTTTTTTATTATCTATAACATTCAAATTCATCTCCTTCCTCCTGTAAGTATTATTAAAACGTCGAAACTTTTTCTGCTACATACATTTTATATTACGTAACTAATTCAGAAATGAAACGCCGATGAGCCGTAAAACAAACATTTAAAGTTGAAAGGATTTATTAACACCAAATTGTAGATATACTTCTAAACTATTGGTCTACATAGTCACCATTCAATTTTAAACACTTATCATACCGTGGTACAAGTTTATGTGTACCTTCGTTGTAGAAGATTGTCATGTGTGACGAAAACTAATTTTGTACCTTCGTTTGAGGTCGTTGTCGAGAAAACGGTCGCGGATTCTTAAATATTCTTAAGAGGGCGGAAGAGGTGATAATCACTTATGGCTAAGTCGGGACTGTGTAGGAGATGATGGTTAAAAATGTCCAAATGGAGTTGCGCGATGAGTTCCACAGTGCGAACCGCCGTGTGCGGTCAGGTGTTATCGGGCAAAAGCATTACTCTAGAGGTCAACAATTATCATCATTTGTTCTGAATCGTTTTCTCAATTTTCTGCAAATTAAAGGCTCGCCATACACATTGGCATTACTTGTCGTACCACGTTCCAGGAGATCAACCAAAAAATACGCCTTTCAGGATTCAAAAAAACTGTAGCTGTAATCTTTTGGAACGTTTGTTTGAACTTTTTAGCTTTGGGGGAACTAGCTTATTGCTTGGTTTTAACATTTCACCCTGAAATCCAAGTCTTGTCGCCAGTTATGGCCAGTTCAGGTACTCATCTCCATCAGTTTCGTGGCGATGCAGGAAGATCAGTGTAGAGAGAATTCGCTGGTTTTTGTGGTATTGTATTCCTGACAATTTCATTACGTATGATTTCCTGGTAATTCAGAAATTGTGAAACGCTGATCTTCACGAGTTTGCTTGTTCACTTTTACACAAGATTGGCGGTGATAACAGAAGGTCTCCCACTTCATTTTAATATTTCAATTTGTATTTTTACATATCTATATTCTACTACATACCCAAGAATTTCGGTAATGTAAAGACTCAAACATTAATTTATCTGTTATGGAATAACCCGGTGTAAATACCTGTTTGAAATATTCCCAACTGTTAAAACTTCCATTAAAAGGTTGATATGTATAATTTTCGGATTTGTCTGTATTTTATAAATAGATTGCTATTATTTAATTTCAGCTGGCGTTGTAAATTGACGGAATATTTAAGTAATAAATGTGTGTATGCGATAACATTAATTGTTATTTGATGTACTTTGAACAGCATGGGTTTAAATAATGCGGAAATTAATGATTTTGACACCTACGTACATACAGCCTAATAGTATACCCATCATTTTTGCGGATTATTGAATTCTATATAGTGTCCTGAAATAAACTTTCAACAATACGAGTAGGGTTAGATGTATAAGCCCGTATATCGACCATAGAAGTATAAAAGTTGTCACAGGAAATCCAATGTAAATTTTTACATATGGTAATCCTGGTTTCGGTATTTCTCATTTCAGTGTTACTTTCGTAACCTTCTATGTCCCACAAAATAATATATTGCCATTTAAAACTTTTCATGATATTTGAAATTTCAAATATATAAACATTGCTTTTGGACTATTTTATAGAACACAGCTATGGTTTGCACTGAAGTCGTTTGATTATTATTAGAAGTGTGAAATTAATTTTTTAATTCTATTAACCATCAGTAAAACAGAAAGTAATTTAACCCTTTGAATACTAATCAAATCGCTGACTTTTAATTTTCAACATATTTAGATTTAAACTTATACTGCCCCACAAAACATTAAATTTTCGTTGTTCGATACACAAAGCCGCACGTCGCAGAAGAGATCTCTGCGTTCTTAATATGGTTGCTGGGTTATTCCTAATAATATCGGCAGCCTGCTGTGTTCTTTGGCGTAATTCTTCTATTGTTTGTACTTCAGTTGCATAAACAATTTGTTTCATGTGACCCCAAAGATAAAAATCTAATGGAGTCAGGTCCGGCAAACGCGGTGGCCATACTACGGGTCTTCCTACTCCACTCCATCTTCCCGGAAAATGTGCGTTAAGCCAAGCTTGAAATATTGTCGGTACGTTTTGGGACACCCTGTATACTAGTATAGTATAGTAGTAGTATACTAGATTATTACTAGTGTGAGCATTGCTTCCAGCTCCGATATTTCGATAAGTACAACTAGATTTTAAACAGATAACAGCAGTGAAAATAGGCCAAAACGGTCCGGAATAGCGTTTTCATAAAAGTACAGTGTGCTGCTTACTACTTAATGTGCTATTGACTAATTTCAGTGGAATGCAATGATATTTCAAATAGCGCGGAAAAATTACACCTCTCTGCTAGCTACTTTTTCTTAGCTAATGTAGAAACGTGGCAAGCTTATAGTTTAACGTCAAATGCCACGGACAGATTTTACAAATAAGGTTTTTGGGATTGCGATCCCACACTTGCCAAAACCCTTACTGGGCTTATGCGTAACGTCACAGAACTTTTTTCCAGAACTAAGTAGTACTGTTCTGTTGAAGTTTGCAATAACTTTTAATTGTATAGTAGCCACGTAGTTTAGGTAGAGTGTCTTGATCCGAACTTCGCGTCTCGAGAATTTGATTGATATTATCATAATTTTTACTATCAACCACTTTAATATGAATCGGTAAACACCACTAATCACGTGTGTTAGGCACTAATTTTTGCCTACTGTGAATATTACTTCAATGTAGGTTCAACAAATAAATATTCGCAAAAATATTCGTAGCTCATAACAGAATGGCTTTAGAAGGTTTAGGCGGAAGGGTGACGAGGTTCATCATCCGTAGAAGTGTTTCTTGGAATGTTAAGAGTAAACAGGGGCAGTGTGGTTTAAAATGCCGAGCAGGGCAATCTATTGATGACAGCGTTGTTGGTGGCTAGGCGTTAGTTTTGTATATTTGGCGTCATAACTGGTTAATAGTGTTTGCGAACCTACTAACTGATTGCGATGCGATTATCCTCTAAGCTGAGGCAAGGTGCGATATAAGTGTTACCACTTATGTATTTATTGCGCTGGCATGGTTGTGGTTTATGTCCCATGAAGTGTTATATGTGTTTACCCGAATGGTTGCGTATTAGCTACTTATATATTTATTATATATGGTGTACAAGCGTTGGGCCCTATTATCGTTATTATACAAGATTAGTGTGTCTATGTAAGTAGTTGTTGGAAACAGTAGCGTAGTGAATATAAGTAGCTATATGAGTAGATAATGTGTGTGGCGTAATTAATTATTATTCCTCTAGCAATCATTCGGGAGGTAGTCAGTCGGTAGAGGTGGTTTCGTAAAGGCGCCTACGTCGAATTATTGTTATTATTATTATGAATGTTACATCAACGCCAAGATGGCATCAGCTGACTTTACGCGGGGGATTGGCCAACTATGTTTAACTCTCGCCATCGCATGTAGGGACCGAGGGCGACGTTCCCCCGCGACTCCTGTGAAAAACAGAGTATCTGGCTGGGCATAGTTCAATTGCTGGGTTCCCTCTGGAGGATGGATGCACCAGAAGATATGCATAATTGTAGTAATTAATCTATGATTACGAGTGGTTGCTGCCACATCAGCTAGCCTATACTTCCGCATCCCGTTCGAATCCCAATCCGTGGGTAGGGGGCTGGAGGACCTCCAATGAATACAACTGCCCTATATTTATTGACAGATCAGTAAGTCTGTGTTTCATTATCTGTTGCACGCCACCTGCCTGTCGCCACCAGTGAGTTTTGATCGCATCAGCGGTTTGCTTACCCAGGAACTCCATAAATGAAAGCAGAAACGCTGCTATCTTATTTAAATTTAAAAAAAGGTCGACACTAACACGTGTTCAAAGAAAGCGGACACCAATTTTAATATTGCTAGTAATTTAAAAAAATTGCAGAATCTGATCTTGCATTTATTTTCTTACTTGTGCACAAGAGTTACGTGTCAGAGGACTATGACGTTTCACATTCCCGCCGTGGAATTCTTTGAATTTAAAGTATACATTTTATTATTATTTTCCAGTCGTCCTACAAATATTTAACTTTGCTACTATTTTTATGCAGACTATGCAAAATACGGATTAGCAAAGTGCATACGTACAAATTTGAAAAGTGTCAACGACGCAACTCTATGTGGTGGGTTTGCAGCGCTACATGTTTATGATCTAAACTACTCATAAATGAATAGGGATATTGATTGCAGTGTATGAGACTTAAAGACAACACCAATTGCATTTATAATAAAAAACTACCAGAACAACAAAATTTAACATCTTTTTAGTAATGAACGTGAAAATTACAACAAAGGTACGTTTAAAGAAGAAATTTAACGATATTATAATGAAAATCATTATTTTCTCCTTTCACTTAACTTAAATTTATTAAATTCTAATACCGCGTGGCACATTCTCTGGCAGTAATAACTGCTTTGCACCTTGCTGGCATACTCTCAATGCAATTATCAATATGTTCTTGTGGAATTTGATGCCACAGTACCGGCAATATATCTCTCACCTGTTCCACAGTAGTAGGTCTTGGATTATGATGATCCAGCTGTCTCTGCAAAAGGCCCCATGCATGCTCGATGTGGTTGAGGTCTGGAGATTTCGCAGGAAGAGCAAGATGGTTTTTTTCCTAATCTCGAAGCATCTTTAAAACAACACGAGCACGATGCGGCCTTACGTTGTCGTCAAGAAAAACAAAATATTCCCGCCCAACAGCGTTGCGACGGTTCAGTACATGGTCCATAACGTTGGCCCGTGAGTGTACCAATAAAGATATGGAGGCCAGTATGACACCCTAAAGAAATTCCAGCCCATACCATAAGATCACTACCACCAAAGTCAACGATTGGTTGGGTATACTGAGGCAAGGTACGATGTCCGGCACTACGATATACTCTTTGACGCACATAGTGTCGCTTCTTGAAGCCTACGTCTTGATCATTCCATCCGGTGTCTTAGTTGAGCTACTGTTCTTGCGGGACATCTCAGGGGGCGGTATGAGGTAAGTCCTACCTCAAACAATCGATTTCTCACAGTTTGGTCGGAGACTCGATTTCCTGTGGCATTCTGTAGCATTTGCTGTAGATGTCGAGCAGTTGAGAAGGAATGCATTCTTGCATTAATTACCAGAAGTCGATCCTCACGAGGCGTTGTGATGCGAAAAGATCTACTTCCAGGCCTTCTTGCAGTCGTACATGTTTCTCTAAGTCGCGAAAGGGCACGTCAACATATCGGCAATGTCGACCTGGCGGTCTCCTCTTTGGTGCATAGCAACGGCTAAATTTCGTTGATCTATTGTTAAATGCTCAACACACAAATTCGACTTGACACTGATACGGTTAAACAATTGCAATTGGATTCGATTGTTTTTTGTGTTTTAACATCAAACATTGCCGTTTGCTCTTAATTCATTCATTTTTGTCAAAAAATATTAATTAATCAAATACCGCACAACGCAGCAGCTTAATTAAATAACTAATCAATAGTATCGTTTATTTTTTAAATCGATTCTTTGATATTCCTTTTAATAACAGTACAGCCTAAGTACGAACGAATCTCATAGCAGAGTATAATTTATTTTATAACTTTTCTAATTAAAAACTGAAAGACTGTCGAAGTTATTTTTGTTTGTTGTATGTTTGCTCTCGGTTTCCGCGAAAACATAAAAGCTCCCTAATGGAAAATTGGTGTGCTTTGACAAAATTTGTTGCTAATTCACTGAAATCGCGTTGCTTTTACAGGAATAACATAAACATTTGGATCAATACGCTGAGCACGCGTGGGTGTCCTAATACCAATACTAAATAATGCAAATTATTAACTGAATAATTGTTTTTTAGCAGGAATAATGCCAGTGCGAGCTCGGACTAGTTTAATTCAGGGATGAGCAACACGCGGCCCGCGGGCCGCATGCGGCCCGCCTCACTTTTTCGGGCGGCCCGTCAAGTCAAAGCTTTACTTTTTAACTTTTGAAATATATATTTCTATGTGTTAAATTAGAAAAAAGGCCATTAAATTACAAAAAATATAAGAATATATTTTAAAGCAGTTCCGATTTCATAAAAATTGCACTTTTAAAGAAGCCATTCACACAAATCTTGCCGACGTACATAATCCGCTGGTTGCAAACCTTGAACGCGTTGAACGTGGTAAGGGTATAGTCCCTGATCCCGCAAAATCTTCCAAACAGTAGAATGGGAAACGCCAGTTTGTAACGCAAGTCTTTTAGTGCTAACACTAGGATTTTCCTCCACTAATTCCAAGGTATGCTGTTCTACATTAACGACCCTTTCTGCTCTTGGACGACCGCGATGATGGTTTTGTGGTTGATATGTGCCATAATCCCATAAATGTTGGACTGTTGTAGTAAATGCACGGCTGTTTGGAATGCGGCGCTGAGGATATCGCTCACATTTGCTTTGCCCTTAGAAATTACTGACCTACCTAATAGTATTGGTTTGTGGCAGGTGATAAGAAAGTTTTTGCACTTCTACCTGACTCTCCTTTGCGTAACATGTCTTTGAACTTTTTGTTATTATTCTGCAGTATTCAAACAATTTTGGGTCAAATTTTCAATTATTATTTTCTCATATCTTAAGGGTCCCATTGCCAAAGAAATGTTTTTTTCTAGTTTGTATATATTATAATCTACCATCGGATTTAATATTTATAACTGTTTCTGATACACTCTGTATAGACCAATTGGTTGCAAAGAAGCAATACCAAACTTCTCAATAAAATTTCTTTAAGATTTCTTCCCATTATAATTACTTTTTGATTTTTTTATACTATTTCTATTATATGTTTTATTTGTGTTTTTTTTGTATAGAGTTGCTATTTTGTTCATTTTATTAATAACGAGATAATTTGAGTTTATCGTCTACTGTTGATATTTTAATACGTTTCTTATATGCGGCCCGTACAACATTTTTAAATTTGTAGTTGGCCCATTATAAAAAAAGGTTGCTCATCCCTGATTTAAACGATTACATATGCCTCATATACTAACAGTTATCCATTAATTTAATAAATTAGTTGAAGTCGGTGATGTAAAGGTTCAAACATAAGTTGACTTGATACGGAATAACACCCATAGAGTCTTAATATTTTCATATTAGATATTTTTAAAAAGATTCTTAACTGTTTGTTGAGCTTCACCTTAAAATTAATATGATCGCAGATCAGATTCCAAGGTCCATATGTAACATGTTATTAATTTAAAGTACCCAATTTCTGTTACGTAACGATATTAACACCGAGCACTTAATCCTCTTAATCCGCAATTTGTCTACCACAAACAGTAACAATACGATTGTTCGCGGATCTTACTTAGTTAAGCCAAGAATCCTAAAAACTTAGGAATGCCTGCAAGTTCATTCATGTTTAGAACATATAAGAACACTTGTTCAGCTGCAATAGTCTAAATATGGATTTATGATGAACACCAGTCTGCGACTCATGTCGGCAAAATCAAGGTCAATAGATACAAGGTTATGCGAAAAGTTCAATTTGCTGCAATTACCTGCCTGTAAGTGTTTTAGCAACCCAATGGCACTATGTTATGGTTGTGTTGGATTTTCTCAAATTTACTATTATGTTCGATTATAAACAATCAAGAAGATAATTATGAGATGATAATTTGTATTACGAAATTTGTACAGTGAAATCACCTATTTCAAGTAATAACTACGTGCAGTAGTCACTCGTAAGCTACCAATTAGTATTAAATTAGGAGTGACTACTGATTGCATTTTTTTGTGTGACAATACCAGGCGTTCCAAAAACAAAAAACCAAAAAAGTTTATATGTAACTCCCTTTAGTTATTGTTTTACGAGGGGGTATTGATAAGTACTTAGCCTACCATTTAAAACGCCTCAATATTTCAAAACAAAATTTTATTTATTCAACATAATCTCCTTTAAGACTTATGCATTTAGTAGAACGTTCATAAAGTAATTCTAAGCCTTTTAAAAAAAAATCTTTGTCTTGGCCTGCAAACCACTCCTCAGCGGCACATATTGTTTCGTAATTTTTCGAAAATCTTTTACCTTTCAAATCGTTTTGAGTTTTGGGAACAAATAATAGTCTGACGGTGCTAAATCCGGAGAATAGGGCGGGTGGTCAACCAATTCAAAACCAATTTCATCAATTTTTTGCAGTGCAATCGATGACTTGTGAGCAGTGTCTTGCAAAAAGAGCACACCTCTGGCAAGTTTTCCGCGGCGTTTTTCCACAATTTTCCTACGTAATTTAGTTAGCAACTCAGTATAATATGCTCCGGTGATAGTTTTACCCAGTTCCAAGTAATCTATCAGAATTATACCATCTTTGTCTCAGAAAACTTAAGCAAAAATCTTGCCAGCCAATTTTTGAACTTGGAATTTTTGGATCGTGGAGAACCAACATGCTTCGACTGTTTGGGCTGCTCTTTAGTCTCCGAGTCATACTGATGGATCCACGTTTCGTCCGTAGTAACAATCCGATCCAAAAAGTTTGAGGAATCTTCTGCAAAACGGCGGCAGATTTCCTTTGACGTTGTCAATCGCACGCGCTTCTGATCAACGTTCAAGCATCTTGGAATCCATTTGGCCGAAAGCTTTCTCATACCTAAGTCGTGATGAATGATGTGACACACACGTTCATATGCAATGT
>JABXWE010004331.1:0-16600 GCA_014611495.1 Limonius californicus
TTTCATAAATGTAGATGACGTCGCATTACACATAAAACAGCAATTTTAGTTGATACTGCCAACGGAATTAATCTTTATACGTTTTTATTCTTTTATCCCGTTAAATAAAAGTATTTTATTGACCTACGTGCGTCGATCCATTTTGTACATTCCCCGCAGAAATGAATTAACTCAGTTGGTGATTAAAAAATGTTCTATTCATTTTGTTAAAATTCTGTGCAAATATAGGCAACGCCTTAACCAGGGACAAGTTCCAGCAACCACCCATTGTTAAACAACAAGCGAATTATAGTATATTCCAATTCGTTATGTCCCTAACGGCTTAAGCGAGTCCACGCCTACGGAGATTGTAAGAACAGGTTTACGGACAAGCTACTTACCTGACAGTGGCGTAGGTCATTGTCTTTGCGAATGTAATTGTTGGCAATTTTTTTGGAAACTTAAATAAATAAAAGCAATTGTGAAACGCAATAATGAAAATGTCGCAAATCGTGAAGTGATGAACAATAGTAAACGCCGTAAATTAAAATCGGAAGATATTTGTGACACTCAAAAACAAGGAATTCGTGATACAATATACAGGATGTACGCTGAAAATAAACATGTGACGTTGGATACTTTGAAGAATGAACTTGATGAAAGGTACGTTGTTGATATAAGTCGTACAAGTTTATATCGAACGCTTAAATCGATCGATTTTAAATTTCTGAAGGATTCTCGCAGGAGAGCTCTTTGCGAAAAACCTGGTGTGGTGTAACAGAGAGCTACATTTCTACGCAAATTCAAAGCTTTAAAACAACAAAACTTAAAATTTGTGTATGTAGATGAAACATGGGTTTTTGGAAAAGGTGGAATTAAAAGAAGTTGGCAAGATGACTCCATTAAAAGTGTGAGAAAAAATTGCGCAGAGGGTAAACGATTTATCGTTCTACACGCGGGAACGGAAGATTGATTTGTTGCTGAAGCTGCACATGGTTTTTCTTCAACTTCCAGCAGCGCGGATTATCATGATAACATGAATGCTGAACGCTTCACAAAGTGGTTAAAAGAAGATCTGGTGGGTAATTTAGAACAGCCATCAGTTATAGTTTTGGATAACGGTTCCTATCACTCAGCTCTTATGGAGAAACAACCAGTTACCAGCTGACTTAAAGAAGATATTAAACAGTGGCTACAAAGGCAAAAAATAGATTTTCCGGAAGATGCGAAAAAAGATAATTTACTTAAAATTGCACAATATCATAAAAAGCCAAAGATTTACATAGTTGACCAAATAATAAATGACGCCGGTCACCAAGTTTTGCGGCTTCCTCCCTATCATTGTCAATTCAATGCAACTGAGCAAATATGGGGCACCTGCAAAAACTATTATGATGCGCACATTGGCCGGGACGGCTATGGTGATAAGAATGTAATAAGTATGTGGAAAGAAACACTGTCTACAGTGACACCTGAAATTTGAAAAAAACAGTTCAACATACTGATAAAACAATTCAAGATTATTGGGAACGCGAACGTGTGATAATTGAAGAAGTAAATCAACTTGTGATTCATTTAGGAATGGATTCTGATTCGGACGACGACTTTCACATTGAAGATGATGATAGTGATTAATAAAATTATAACCGATAATTATATTGTATAATGTTACTTTTGTTGTTTTATTTATTATGTAATTACTTTGAAATTATTTGCATGTATATAATTAGTTGTGATACGGCGCATATTAAAAAAAATAACCGCAGCGCGCTAATGTTCTGAATAACTAAAGTATTGTATGCTGCAAACTATGCACAAGCGTTCTATTTCCGTTTGCCTCACTGGCTAAAAAGAGACAAAGGACAGCTAACGTAATTCACGCACTTTTACAGCGCAGGCAGGTACAAGCGATAGGCGTGGACTCGCTTAAGCCGTTAGGGACATAACGAATTGGAATATGCTATACTAATAAAGAGAATGAGAGGATTATACAGGTAGAAATTTACTTTGCTGACAAACGCATTTGTTTATCAAAATCAAACTAATAATACAGGGTGGCATATGGGAAACGGACGTTTTTCAAATGAAAGTAAACTCAATTGATTTTGATGAAAAAATTATTTTATTTTACAAAACGGAAGATCAACATCTACCATTTGATTTAACATAGTTAGGTATGAAAAATTATGTCACTCAGGTGGCGGCCGTCCTCTTGAATGCACACTTCAAGTCTGTGCCGGAAGTTATCCATAACTTTGGCTAACAGCTCTCAATTCAATCAAATGCACCTCTCCTGTAACGATATCTTTCAACTCCATTAAATTACGGGGTTTGTGAACATAAACACGACCTTTGTAGTACTCCACGGGAAAAAATTACAGGAGGACAAGTCCGGTGATCTTGGGGGCCAGGGCACGTCACCGAAAGCGAAATAAGGCGTTCGTGGAACATGTGCCTCACAACTGCCATCGATGCGTTGGCAGTGTGCGTTGTGGCACCATCTTGTTGAAAATAAACATTTCTTATGCCAATTCGTCGGATTTGAAGTTCTGGTCGAAAAAACATATTCCAACATGTGAACGTAGCGATTCGAGTTCCTTGTCACCGTAACGTCGTTCTCCTAAAAAAATTCATTCTTCCCTTTCTAAAACTGGGCCGTATAGTTTCGGAGGATTTTTCTTTCAAATACATTTACATTACATTTTTAATTTTGTGAACAATTTTATTAATTGTTTTAATTAATTAAAGCGCATTAATTGTCTACAACCTTAAATACTACCGATTTTAAAATAAATTGAATTCCTGGAGTACCTATTTTATATTATTGAACTGTAGGGGAACGGGGGCAAAACCGGGTACTGAGGCACAACCGGGTACTCTAATTTTTGTAACTTACGGTGGTCCCATCTATGAGCCAATGCGTCAACTTGTTCCTTAGATTCCCATCAGTATGCAGTAGCTGAACTGAATAGTATTTGGTGTTAAGCGGCGTTTACATTAGGCGACTTTTAGTGGAGCGACTTCAGTCGGGCAACTAAATCGTCCGTGTAAACAGCTTTTCAACCACATTGAAACGACTTCTGGTTGTTCAACTGAAAGTTGCCCATTCGTCTACTTTTGGTTGAACGACAGGGTAGTTTCAACTGCAGTTGATAGTGTAAACCTGTTTTCGCCCCACTAAAAACGCACGTGCATATCGAAAATAAAGGTTAGGTTTGTGTTGCAAGCTATAAACTGGTTTTACAATGTCCAAAATTACCTGGTCTACCGAAAAATTAAAACAATTTATAGATTTTTATTAGTTTTATGTAAGCTGGTAAAGACTCTCGTAACTTTGTATTGAGCTTTGCAATTAAAGGCTCTACTTTATCTAGCAAAATTTTAAAATGTTGTTCTGTCATCCTTAAATGGTTTCTATACATCTCTCCATCTTCTAAAGCTAGTTCTTTTATTATTGTTTCTGAAGCTCCAAGATGTCTTCGCACCCAGTCTTTAATCCACCAACGTCGTTTTCTTCTGTTCGTTTTTCGCATAAGCATTTCTTTTAATTCATTCAACAAACATACTGCAATATTTGAAGTTGCTCGTTTAATTTCTTTATACGCCTCACTTCAGCCATCTTGAACAACTAAAATGTTGAACGATTAAACCATTAATGTAAACCTTTTTAGTTGAACAACTTGTGTCGCCCGACTTGGTTGTCCGACCGAAAGTCGCCTAATGTAAACCCCGCTTTAGTGAGTTACTGGTTAATACAGTGTCTTTATAACCACAGTGGCGACACCAAACAATTGGCTCCACCCACACGCCATTAACAGGCTAAATTTAAATGTAGTAGCATTGCAAGAACGTAAAAGTTTCACATATTTGTTGAAAATTTTTAATTTTCCTCGATTATAGAATTATCAAACTGCCTATGTTATATCCAGCCTGACAAAAATAACAAAATATGAAACATGAAGAATGCTGAAAGTTCAGGAGTTAAAGATGGGTTTAGTGGAATAACAAAAAAACAGAATGAAATTTGTTTAATATTTATTTTCTTAAAGATCGACTGGCATATTTGTTTATTAACTGATTTTTCTTTTTTGAACTAATTTTTAACCTAAACACGACATATCTCATTACGATTTTATGCTTTAAATTGTGGCAGTTAGGTATATCAACATTAATATTTACAAGTTTATTTATAAAAAATTGCTTTATATCAATATTTTCATTGCAAATGCTGTCAAAATATTGTCGGAAGACGCATTCCATTTCTACAAAAAAATAAAAAATATTTTCATAACAGAAAAATAATGTTCTTGTTCTGTAACATTTAATATTTGTAAATTTGCTGAACATTTTAAAAATCGGATATTTTGATCCCACTGAATCTATGCAAGTTTTACAAGTGTTTGAAGATTTTTGTATACTGGATAATATGTAACCACAAATATTATACAATGAATTTAGTTCACTGTGATTTAAATTGAAATCATACCCAATTTTCTCTACATTAATAATATTTGCACCACTAGCCTTATCATTCTTCTTAAGAATATTTAGAAAACCTGCTAAAAATTGTCTTTCATCCTCTTCATAACCACCATGGCCAGGATTTTGCAAATACTGTGAAACGCAAATTAACTTTAAATTGTTTTTCACTTGCATGGCATTTGGAATTATTTGTTTGCTTCTCAGAACGCCAAAAAGGTTTTCAAGACAATCTTGAGAAAATCTACTAGTCAGTACAAACTGATATTTTTTTTCTTGAATTAATAATTTTTCTAAATTTAAAACTGACTGTGTGGATATTAATGCTCCGGTTTGAGAAGGTTTCCATATCCTTTTTGTTCCTATGTGAAGTCCTTTTATTATAGTAATAAAATCATTTAAAATTGTTTTGTCGTAAACTTCAATGTTATGCCTGCTTAATGCACTCGTTGGATGCCTAGACGTCATGATAAAGAACCATTTCTCAATCTGATCAATGAACCATGCTGTTGTTACATATTCTGGTCACTTCAGCTCTTCCGATAAATATCGCAGTGCACTGCTTACGTCATGACTAATTACATGCGTAGATGTTGCTACTTTCATTTTATTATAATGGGAAGGTAACAAATCCTCTTGGGTAAGTTTTGGAGCCAATTTAAAATTTAAATTTTCTTGATAATTTGCAAGATCCTCAATATGACTTGAACAAATCTTATTTGTTGGCAAATTATACTTTTTTTGAATATCATCTTGAATTATGATTATTTTATTTGTAATCAACATGTTCTTTATATTTTTGAATAGGTGAGGAACGTCTGCCAAAATATATACTCTCTCCTTCGGTTTTGTGTAGTGTTCAATATAATTAACTATGTTACCGTGTCTTCTAGCTGAGATATTCCAATTTTTCCAAAATGATAAGTTCGCAGCTCCCATATCCGATGTGATACTAATTAGGTTAAGCCCCACTTGGTCACATTTTTTAAATATTTCATGAATGATATTATTAAATACTTCCCCATTTACAGAATTTCCTGTAAAATAATAAGCAACAACTTGTTTCCACCTGGTATTCACACCTCCCAACATAAACACAAGGGTGTGTGTGGCTAGGCCTTCATGTTCTGGCAGAGTCACATATCCAAAATATTTATTTAAAGACATATCGTAAGTTTTTCCTGGCGTTATAGCCATCTCGTCTAAAACTAGTACACAATCTCTTTCTTGCATATTAAGGGCATCAGTCTTGATTTTTAAGAAATCAAATACTTCATGCAAAATTCCGGAGTCGAATTTCAAATTTTGCAGTCTTCTTTGTAGTGTTCGAATGGAAGGCAAAGGTATGTTTTGTCTTATCAGTTCTTCATACCTACAAATACGAATAATTTACACTTAAATAACTGTTTAATCAAATAGATATAAATTATAAAATTATCCAGTAGTTCCACAAGAAAATCTCAATTTTAATGCTTTTTTAACGGTCTCGTTTGACCACTGTGCTACACATTGTGTTGTTCTTGTTTGCGATTTTTTATTCAAGTAATCAACCTGGTCCTTATTAAAAACATTTTTTAAGGAAAACTGTTGTATGTTTTCTTCCTCTAAGTTAACAATTCGTCTTTCTAATCTTTTTATTTTGTTGTTAGCATTTCGTAAACTTTTTTTGTATTGTAGTGATTTCGAAAAAGCACGTTTATACATTTTCAGGGCTTCGATTTTCTCTGCCTGAGAATCACTCTTAAACAGAGAACATGCCGATTCCAATGATGAAGATGAAGTCGAAGGAGGTATATTAATTAACTGAACTGTGGGAAATGATGCAGTTGACGTGGAAGTCTGTTGTGCAATAATTGGTTCAGTAGAAACTTCCATTTCTTCTACAAAATTATCCTTCTTTGATATTATATTACGAGGGACTGGAGGTCTGCGTTTCCTTTGAACGTTGGAAAAGGAAAACAAAGTTGGAACTGCGTTAAATTTTAATTTTTTCTTGCCATCCTCTCTAGGGTTCTCCAACATATCATGTTCAAAATGTACCTAGCAACAAAACAGTATAATAAAATTAATAGTAATTAATTAGGCATGTGCTGTATTAATTACTTCACATAAAACTGAGTGATCTGTGGGAACCCATTTGTCTCTCTTCATTTTAACAGACCACTCCTTTCGTCTTGCAGGATCTTTTGGGAAATATTTCATAATAAATCCTTTTTTCCGCGAATTTGTGCAACCAACTGCTGCACAACCAGGCATCTTGTATAATAATAATAATATTTTTTTTACACCAAACTACACAAAAACTCATAGAAATGCAAATAAACCCGAAAACTTTATACGTACACTAGACAAAGCAGTGGTACACAGACTGAAATTTTGCCTGTTAATGGCGGAAAATACCACGTGACCCAGCGGACCAATCAAAAATAAGGCACATGCCTGACGCCACTGTAGTTATAAAGACACTGTAGTCCATACATATGACGCATCGCGCCAGCGTTTGATCATATTGTGGTTGTTTGACTTGGCCAAAATAATTAAATAATGGTGAAAGCTGGAATTTCAGAGCTGCAAAATTTATAGGTAAGTGTCTGTTATAATTTATTTCTCGTAAACGTAGTATATTTTTGCAAATTTGTGAATGGTGTGGTGGTGGTTGTTGTAATCGGGATACTTTAGCAGAGGCTATGGAAAAAGTGCACCCACGTGCGATGGGAATATATGAGGCTAGTCCTGAATATGCAAATCCCCCTCGAACACTAAGAAGGCATCTGCAAACCGGAAGTCCAATTATAAGGTTAGGTCGTGGACCAGAATTAGCATATGCGCATGAAAATAACTCGTGGCTCATATTAAAGCTTTGGAAAAGGTCGGATGTGCTCCCAATTCAACGGCTGTGAAAATTATGGCTTAAAAATTTGCCGAAAAACTAAACATAAACACAGATTTTCGAAGGTACATCAAAAAGCTAGAGATCAATGGTTTGAGCGATTTATACATAGAAATAAGGAACTGAGCATCAAAAAATCAGAAGGTTTATCTTTAACTAGAGCGAACGGGATGAACAGAAAGGAAGTAGCTAATTTTTTAAATTTATTAAAATAACTTCTTTCACATAAGGATTTGTTTGACAAGCCCGGTCAAATATATAATGTTGACGAGACTGCGATACAGATCAACCACAATCCGGGTAAAGTGGTTGCTTCTAAAGGTGCGAAAGACGTTTATTCTTTAAGCAGCTCCGAAAAGGGAGAAAATATATCCTTGATTTCATATTGCAAAGCAGAAGGCAATTATTTACCCTTGTATAATTATTCAAAGTTAAAAATAAAAAAGACGACTTTGTCGATGGACTTCCGCCAGGTTCAAGCGTGCTTATGAATCCAAAATTATCCTATGTAAACCCCGAGTTGTTTTTGAAATGGTCAAAGGAATGTTTTTTAAAATAGAAGATACTGGCAAATCCTTGCTTATATTGGACGGACACGCATCTCACTGCAACGCAATTGAGCTCTTGAATTTGGTAACTGAAAATGATGTGGTACTTCTACGTCTACCAAGTCACACCACGCAGGCACTGCAACTGCTGGATAGAGCTTTTTCAAACCTCTAAAAACCTGCTTCCTCCAAGAAGCACGAAGTTGGTTGGTTCAAAAAAAGAGTAGGAAGTTATGAAGAACTAATATCGCTAGATTAATTGACAACGCGTGGGGTAAAGCTACAACTGTGGCAAACGCAATATCAGGGTTTAGAGCATGTGGCATAAGTCCGTGCAATCCTCAAGCAATTACAGACCATTTTTTCTTCATGTCGGAGGTAGGCTTAAGAAACACAACACAAAATATTCCTACCTTAGAAAGGTGTTAGCTTACCTGTAGTATCAACAGGTTCTACAATTTTCGCGGAAAAAGAAAGTTGACGCCGGTAAAGCCAGTTATACCAAAAAGAAAAATCAGAAGAATTGAGAAGCTAGTTCGAGCAAGAAGGCAAGAATTATTAAGAAGAAAAGAATTGAAATTTCAAGTTCGTCTGATACTTCTTTAAACGACGACCCTGTTTTAGGCTCATTGGATAAAATTTCAGATGAGGCTGGAGATTTTTGTGTAGAATGTAATGAATACTACTATACAACCAAGTCCAATGTTGACTGGATTCAATGCTGTAAGTGCTCCCGTTGGCTCCAGGAGATAGGAACAAAAACGAAAAAGACTTTGCAACAACTGCGCCCTTTAAAATAACCATAATTAGCGTTTTTAGCATTGCAAATGTAAAACGCCCCAGGGTAGGTATTTAAAATTTTTCTTTATGATTCTAATTAAACATTTGTTCAGTTTATATAACAACTTTTAGAAATAAAATTATTTTTTAATAAATACAGATTTCTTTATGTGGGGAGTATTTTCCTTGCTTACCTTACTGTTATTACTTTAAAACCTCTTATTAACACATTTATTTAATTTAAATATGCGGGAATTGTTTGATATTTTCCACATCTTAATAGTAGTGCCTCATCCTAGATATTTGATACTAAAAACGTATTAATATTTTTCTTCTATTCTACCAGACAATTTGAATTTGAATGCACATTATTAAAATATACACAGTTACGTATATCGCCGTTTTGGTTGCGGTCGACCCGTCGTATCCGTTACGAGAGTTCGGCGTTTAGTGACATTCTCCTATCAGCGTTTTGTACATGATCGCGATTTGGTGCTTATCATATTTCGATGTTACGGTCGCGGTCGGCAAAGTATCCCTTACAATAATCATTTTGGACATGGTCGGTATTTTTTGTCATGATTTCGTTTCGCCATTTTGATCTGATTTTACAAGTATTTTTTTTTTTTTTAGTTTTGGAAAGAGATAATGCTAACAGAGGGCTAGATCGGGACTGTACGATAGATGTTGTAATTCCTCAAAGCCGCATTCATCAATTGCTTCTCTAATGATTCGTGCACCCTGTGGTTATCGTGCAGAAGCACAGTTTTCTGGGCAAAATTGTGAGGTCTTTTCTCCATATAGCTGATTTCAAATTGATCATTGTTTCTTTTTAGACATTCCCTGTTATTGTATACTTAACCCATAAAGGCATCCCAGAAAACTGTGTCCCTCACTTGTCCCGCCGAGAATTGCGTCTTCGCCTTCTTAGGTGGTGAAGAGTCCGTATGAAACCATTGCATAGACTTTTGTTTCGTCGGTGGGTCCCAGTGGTGTACCCAGTTCTCATCCCCAGTTACAATTTTAAAGAAGTCCTTGGGATAAAGCCGCCAAATTATCCTCCCAAATTTGCCGCCTACACAATTTTTGTTCAGTAGTGAGCCGTCTGGGAATCCACCGTGCTGACAACTTGCTCATTCCCAAATCTTCATGAAGGATTTTAAAAACAGATCTTTTTGATGTACCTGCTTTTCTTTGTTATGTTCGTTTGATTTTGCCGCTTCGTAGGAATTAAAATTCTATTTTAATTGCCGTTCTAAAGTTGATTGCTATTTTATTATTCTTAAAGATTAAGTTATGGGAGGTCAGTTTTGCAAAGCCTCTGACTGTTCTCATTGTTCCGCTTGACGTACTTGTGTAGTCTGGATTTTGCCGATCAAAACAATTCTTGGAATTCTTTGTTGGCAGAATGGCCGGAAGTCGCACGTGTGATAATTTGTTCTGGAGCAATTTCGTTTGTTCGAAAGTGTTTGCGGCAAGGGGAAGGTAGTGGACACTAGCCTCTGGGAGTGAACGGACGTGATGTTGAAACCCGGGTTGTTAGCAGCTCTTCTGCTAAATGAATATATCATTTCGTTTTTTGCCTTAGGCAAAATAATCTTCGACTTGTGTCGGATTAAAAATATTAACAGAGTGCCAGCTTTTTGTAAAGACAATTCAGTGAAATTGTTCTCTCGGCTTGTGCCGGATTAAAACTTTCAACCCCGTGACAGTCTCCTTTGAACCTTCGCAAGTGATCATCCCGTACAGCGGCGGGGATTTTGGTATCTGCAGTTCCCGTTTCTCTCTTTCTCTTCGCCAAAGGAAGTCCTGGCCCGTAGCGTTGTCTCCTTTCGATCCAGTCTTCAGGGGCGTGCCTGCGAATTTTTCCTGCTTCCCGAAAATCTTAGAAACACCCCAGTTGTGCCTCTCTCTCTACTCCCTACCGAACAAAACTAAGGTAGGACAAATTGTTAATTGTGTTGTGAAAACTTGTTACGGGTTTCATTTTCAAGTTTCAAGTGCTGAACCTTTTTTTTGATATGACGTAAAGCGACCTTCAGTCGCCAGCCATCATTTTTTTGTTAACTGTAAAAGTGCAATTATAAATTGTAATTTTTGTTAACTCAGACGCCACTGGCTGTCTAGATCTGTTTTAGTAAAGTAAATATCACAAGCCACTGGCGTCGAGCCTTTTTAGTTCGAACGTTCCAACTACCCTAGTATTAAGCCATAAATATTACCATTTTGAATGTAATCTTTGTTTTTGTATTATGTGTCGGGGCGGGGATGGCTCAGTGGCAGAAGAGCCAAGCTTTGGATGTAATAGTACAAACGCTTCCCGGTTAGAATCTCTCCAGGGTCGGAAATTTTTCTAATTCCCTGGGTGATCGGTACTGGGCCCCGGTCTCCATTTGCCATTGGGGATCAAATTAATGGCACAATATCTTTTATTTCTGTATATTTTCATTGTATTGTGTGCATGAACTTTGCAAGCTTTATAGACAGGAGCGAGGCACAATAGAGGTGAGTCCGATTCCCGTAAACTGCTGGCTTCTCGGCCTTCCAGGAGGACCTACAATCAGCTGTATTTGGAAGGTGGCGCCCACTAATCTTGATCCACTCTGCACACAACTAGGAAGATTTCCTCCCGTAAGCGGTTCTTGTGAACCACCCCTACTCCTCTGAGTTTAGCCGAAGGCTTTTTCCATCTTTCCTGTTACGGGTCGACGAAAAAGCTCGTTTGGCCCGTAACATCTTGCAATAACTGAAACTGTCACTCGGCGATCAGCCAACACCAAATCTTCAACTTTCTTTATGGCCTCCTGTGTTCGTGCATCAAGAAGTCTTCCGCACTTTGGGTTATCCTGAATGGACTACCTGCTCCTTTTGTATTGCTTACACCAAAATTTAACTTGAAAATAGGACGGGCTATTTTCCCCATATGCAGCCACCATTCTCTCATGGATATTCTTTAGATTATTACCTTCTTTCGATAGAAATTTGATGACGCTTCGGTGTTCAAGTTTTAAATCACTCAATTTTTGCACCTCTAACTTTATACAGAAATGACAAATGTTAAGCGAATTGTATCAAACTTGGAGGATACACTCTAAAATGTCACAGAGCCTTGACATAATAAGATTATCACGATACTATTTTGTTTCCATAGCTAGGTAGATAACATAAAAAATTCCCTTCGTATTTTAGGTCTTCGTCTTTTTAAAAATATATTTCCATGAACCACGAACAACTATCGTTAGAAAATTAGATGACATGGAAACTATGTTTAGAAGCAATAGCCGTAGATTAGATTTAAATAAAATTAATTTTTACCGCTACATAATCACTTTAGATTTTTATTTACCCCAGTTATCACAAGAAAAAATGTATAATATAGTCAATCAATCACCATTTACTTACATTAAGGTTTAGCTCGCCTGCAGCACATCCAGCAATACACATCCCCAAACCTGTAACCAATACTGCGGACAAAATAAACATTATTGGTACACTGACTAATTCAAAGCTACGGTCCAAATTGTACAAGGAGGATCTGGGATTTACACCAACAACCGACAATTTAATATTACTGACTGGGCAAGGTTTGTATATAATTTCCCCAGGATGACAATTCTAAAAGTACTTCCTGGTTTAATGTATATTATATAATGATTCAAAATGACATTAAGCACCACAACAACAGCTTAAAGCTCATAATAGTGTAACATCATCATCAATTTTCAATTGTCCTGAAACCAGAACAAACATGTATTTAAAGGTAAAATTTCTCATTTTCGTCTCAATATACATACAACAATTACAAGCATTTAAAATTAATTGTTGTCTATGTCTACCGAGACTAAGTTTCCCTATGGTGCGCCTATCAAATTATGTTGTTAATAAAAGTTTAGTCTGGAATGCCTCTACATTCCCTTACATCATAAATAATAAATAAATTATACACTACTTTCATTTGTAAGTTCCAACTTTGTTTAAATATTCATATAAGAACAAAAACAAAATGAAAAAATGCGGGTGCCTGCTTTTTGTTTTCCATTGATTTGGATTTCTTCTTTTTTCAAATTCCCGTCTTCCTAACTTTTTTTATCCAAGTTTTCCATAGATCTGAAATTAGTACAGTTTTTTCAACTGGCAAAAATAAACAAATGTACACTTTTAGAAATGTTTATTAGGGCACAAAGAGTAGATTTGAAGTTGAAGCTAGTGAACTGCTTTTAGAATGTCTGCTGGTTTCAGAGATTACTTTGCCGTTTTGCGCGTGTACTTGGGGGAGTCATTACAAGTGGGAATAAATACCATTTAAACATCTGAGGAGAAGTGATAAAAGAACAATAAACTGTAGCTTCCGATACACATTAAGTTCTTAGTTGATGTCCCATAAAATGAAAATCCTTGGATTATATAATACATTAGTCAACAAAATATGAAAAATAGACAGGAAAGCTAAATTATGCCATAGTTACTGCGGAAATATCATTAAAATAAACTTGTGTAGATAAGCGCTTGAAATACATTTGTGTGGGCGATTTGATCTAGCACTGTAAAATATCTAATAGTTTTATGTATTCCTAGAAATTAAAATGATTAAGCGGCCATTCTAACACCCAATGAGATTTCTTCACTTTCTTAAATTTGACCAATTAACTGTCGTCTTAAACGAGAAAAAGCTACCTAGCTTTCTCAATAACGGTTAAATATGCGCCTTGCCTTTAAATAACCACGCCGTGAATGGTAGTGTTGAAATTTCTACGTTGACAACTGTCACTATAATATTATTTTCGAGTTTTCTTAACATAATGTCGTTTTAAAATGGCTAGATTTGGTTAAAAATCTTCAGAAAATATTGAAAAAACTGTACAGAGTGTTATTCCGAGAAGTACAGTTAATAACAAAAACTAAATATGGAAACAGTTCGAAATATTTTTAAAAGAGAAGCATTATGAACTTCTAGAAACTGCTTCAAATCAAGAGCTTGGATTATTTATGAACGATTGGGTTTTTAATGTGAAGAGAGCTGATGGATTATAAAGAATGTGTTATAAAGACTATGTGAAAATGTAATCCATGCAGACATTGAATTCAAACAAGCAAGAGATGCAAAAAATGCAAAATAAAAGCAGCTTCAGCCTATTCTTGAAAAGAGGAAGCAAAGTTTGACTGCTCCGAGTAAGGAAGAAATCTATAAAATAATGAATCTGTGGAACAAAGATTGTCCAAAAGGACTTCAAAAAAGCTGTATTATATAACAGCACTCGAACTAACCTGGAGAGGGGGAGAGGCAGCAAAATAACATAACCGGAAGAATTGAATACAACCCGATTTTTTCCAAAATATACCAGGGTGGAGCTCAAAAATTATCAATAAGTGGTTAGTGCCTAATCACTATAACCTCGATGTGTGCCCGGTAAGATTATTTCTAAACGCACTAAAGGCACGAAAATATGCCTATTGGAGTAAATGAGGTTGGGAAATGGACCAAACAATCTGCTGAAATAATAAGGCTTGATACTCTGACAAACAATATCACGAATCATTCAAATAGATCAAGTGCTGCATCAAATCTTGCTAAATCAGATGTCCCGCAAGAACAGCTCATCAAAATGACTGGGCATGCAAATGCTAAGTCAGCAGGCCCTTATTTACAGTTAGACGAGAAATAATGAAAGAAATGCTAGTTTAATAAACAACTTGAGACCTGAACCTTCTGGAATCCAAACTACAAGAGATATAAACATTAGACAAGCAAATTCTACTACGGAAAACATTAATAATATGCAAAAATAAATTTGGTCATAATATAACATGTAGCCACTGCTCTTTCAATGTTCAGAATATGTACGAGGCTTGTTCAACTGTAACCCATCTTTCATCAATTTCACCTTGAAAACAAATGCAATCATTCAAATGACGTTTGTTAATTTTAGTAGTGTTTGTAAGCAACACATTAATAAGTTTCTGGCGTTCGAATTTGATTCTGACTTTTAAAACTTCCATTTTCAAATGGCGTTTGTTGTTGAAAATCCGTCCAAGTTTGATCAGCGTGTGGTACTACAATTTTTATGCAGTCCTTGCAGATTCATACGCGAATGCAAGCAGTGTATAGAAATGCATGTATTACGTACCCAACTGTGATGGAACGATGCCGAAAATTTGAGAATGGAAAAGAGGGGACTATGGATGAGCTGCGACCAGGTGCACGGTGTACTGCATTAACGGAAAACAATATGGCATGTGTAGAAAGCCTTATTAGAGAAAAGAGTCGAATTTCAATTAGAGATATTTCAGAAATTGTTGGTGTGAGTGTAGGATCTGTCCATAGTATTGTTCGTAATCTGGGTTACAGCTAAGTTTGTTTACAATGGATTCCTCGTCTCTTGCCTAATCAACAAAAATGCTTACGAATGGGCTAATCTCTGCAACACCAGACAGAGTATAGGCAAAATGGTGATGACTTTCTTCAGTCAATAGTTACTGGTGACGAAACTTGGTGCCATCACTACAAGTCACCGAGTAAGTTATCGTCGATGCAGTGGAAACATTCAAGTTCACCACCAAAGAAGAAGTTTAAAGCACAACCTTTTGCAGGCAAGGTGATGTTTACATTATTTTCGACCTTGAAGGACCCTTGTTGATAGAATTTATGGAACCTGGAGTAAATGTCAATGCAAATCTATACAATGAAACTTTGAAAAAGGTTCATCAAGCAATAAGACGGAAACATCCAGGAAAGCTTACACGTGGGGTCATTTTGCTGCACGACAGTGCTAGGCCTCATGTTACTAATGTGGCAAAAGAAAATCTTCAACAGAAGAATTTGTGGATTTTAGAGCATCCACCCTATAGCCCTGATCCATCGTCTTGCAATTTCCATATTTTTGGACCGCTGCAAAAGATGTTAAAAGGTCGACCTCTGACGCAGAGATACAAATATCTGTGAAAGACGCCTTCAATCAGTAGCCACAAGAATTCTATGAGCAGGGTATACGTCAGTTAGTAAAAAAATGGGATAGGTGCCTTAACTGTGACGGTAATTATTTGTAATTAAATTGTTGAATAATTTTTTTTATAAAGCAAAGATGGGTTTCAATTGAACACTCCTCGTATGTTACTAAAGATCAGGCACAATGTATTTAAATATTTTAATAATTATGATTTCTATTTATATATATATACAGTGTGTCTCACTGTAGACTGCACCACCCCAGTATTTTGTTTATATATTATCGATTCAAAAAATTTCTTTTTTTCTCTCACTAAACTGTAATTTTAGGGTATGTTACTTTCCCTTCACGGTGAAATGGTAGCCTACTACGATTTAAAATAAACAGCAAAATTGAAGAAGTCGTATTAGGGATTTTTTTATAACAAAATTTTGTTAATAAAGGTTGTTCAGAATCGTTCAAATAAGCTAAATCTAAAATTTCATTACAAACAAAAAATACTGAAAAATTTTTTTTCTAAAAATTTCATCTTGGACTTAAATTTTTTAGAGATTTTGAGATTATCCAAATAAAGCCAGAGCCATTTTAAAAATTTTAATTTCGTCTAGCGAATTACAGAAAATCGTTTTTTATTTTTTTTCTCGAAAACCGTCGCAGATACGAAACAACTACAGGAAAACAAAAAGATTCTAAACAAAACAGGAAACTCATTTTGTAGTTTAGAATCTACCAGCGGCGCACCACAAAAAAGTTCAGCGGGAGAAAAGGGGGCATGACCCCTGAAAAAGTATCTCCCTGTAGATTCTCACAACCATTTGGCACGCCCAATGATGGTGTCCTTTAAATACCTTAAAAGCTTCAGGTAGCACTCTTCTGTAAGAAATACAGTCCTCAAAAACACTAACACGAACTTCCTATAGTGCTTAGTTTCCTCACACGAGACACTTAAAGAATATTATACTTGGCAACGTTGACGATGT
>JABXWE010004332.1:0-38778 GCA_014611495.1 Limonius californicus
TTATACACTTAACCTTCTTATCTAGCTTAAGAGCAAAGTATCACATACTTGTTATTCTCAACCTGCTTATCTAACCTCTTATCCTGGGTGTTCATACTATATAATCAACTTGTTCATGTAATACAATTAGTCTTAACTTGTATATTGCTGCTACATGTCGTAATGTTAGTCAACTCTGTACATTTATACTCCTATGTTTAAAATAAAACTCCATAGTAAAAAAATAAAGTTTTAATTTGTTTCGGCCACAAAACGAAACTTGCGCCATCTCCCTGATTAAAAATAATCTTTCCTTTTCTGTATTTAAATAATAATTAAAATGAACGAACTGTGCGAACTTGTTTTCTATAGCTAACGTTTTAACGTTTAAATTGTCATCTATTCCGCGATTCCGCACAGTTCGCGATCGCCTTGCGCGGTTATATCTTCAGGCGTGAAGGTGGCATCTATTCCGTCCCCAAGATTCTCCTTATTCGGCAAACATCGCCTGACCGTACGTATGTGCTGATTATTGATTATAGCGTTTATTTAGTGGGCCGAACAGATTCGCCTGCTATCAAAGTTTTGAATTCCAAATTGCAGTTTTGTGACTAGTAAACAATGGATAGTGTTAATAACCTTTTAAAGATTGACTTTTAAGACTTTCGATTAAAGAAAAACTTCAAATTAAAACATTAGGCAGGCCCACGCCGTATTTAAATGTATCATAAAAAATGGAGGGAAAAGCACAGAACAGGTGTTATACCTATCGTATTCTGCAGAGACTTATAAACGTATACTTATATTTTAGACAGACTAGTTTCTTTTTATCCCACGCTCTCTAAGAAGAGGTTAAAAAGCGAGTTAGAAGTTATATACATATGATCCGACTGTAAAGATATATCTGGTGCTATGAATATTTTAACATTTTTGTTAAAAAATAATCTTGAAGAAGTTATTAGGGAAACACTGGGACTGAGACTATAATCAGAAGAAGAAGAAGAAGAGTTCTTTTTTAAATATAAACGGTTTGCTACCTCTTTGGTTGCTATAATTCAAGTTTTGCACCGTCTTGCAACAGATGAAGGTTCGACATCTGTAGGAAAGCAATTTGATTTGAACAAAGTTACAGTAAGGACCATTAAGAACAATGAAACGGCTTTTAGGAAATCTGTAGTTACTGGTACAAAAGCAAGTGTTAAGTCGTTATACACAAGAGATCTTGTCAAAGAGAAAATGGAAGAGGCACTAATACTATGGATAGAAGATAAAATTGCTCTCAAAAAAGAAAACCAGTAAATGTAATTTCCATCAAGCAGATGGCATTAACAATTTATAAGCCGATTAAAGAAAATGAATCAAGTACATGAGCATAGTTAAGCGGAAATTATGATTTTCCTGTAAGTAATGGTTGGTTAATGGGACTTTTACGAAGATACATAATGTGAAGATTGAACCTAAAATTGCATCTGCTGATGAACCGGCTGTTAAAGAATTTCTTCTAAAACTTACGAAAATTATAGAAGATGTAGGCTCCTTATCAATGTTGAAATGCAGATGAAACGGGCCTTTTTGGAAGAAAACGTCCAGTAGAACTTTGACGGCAACATCTCAAGAAGTATTGGATCGTGTGACCGTACTTTTCTGCAGCAACGCTTTAGGAGATAGTATGGCGAAACCGTTCATAGTCAATCGATTCCAAGAAGAGATGAGAAGAGAACAATGACAGGCATAGATTTGAGTAGATTGTCAATTTATTTACAACACGAATTTTTTCGAACCACCGAGTGGTTCAATAAATGTTTTATTCCAGAAGTTACATGCTTTATGGAGGAAATAAATAAGAAATTTGCAGTTTTTTGATTTTGGATAACGTATCTGACCATCCGGTGTTGGAACATCCAAATGTGTAAATTTTTTCAGCCGCCTAATATTACTTCCTTGATACTGTCACAAGACTAGAGCATAATTGCCAAATTAAAACTTACTGCGTAAAGACTTCATTGTAACACATTTTGAATAAACTGGACAGCGATGTAAAGAACTAATAGTTATTGATGTATAAAAGAAATTCTCTATAATATACTGTGTCCAACATACTAAACTGGCATTATCAAAATTAAAACAATCAACTCAAATGCATGTTGGTAGACTATCTGGTCCGAACGTGTTAAATCAAAGAACCAGCTTCTCTAAATACCAATGAATGTGCTAATATTATTACGTTGGCAAATGCAGTTGGCGGAAACGGTTCCGATGGTTTCTCATATGCCGATATAGATGAATTGATGGTTGACAAAGGTCTTGACGATACTGAAATAAGAGGATGCCCTAGCCACTTATGATATGGAAAAAAATCGTAATGATGATGGCGAAAAAATTCCACCACTGCAAGTTTAATAAAAAAATGGGTTCAATTGGCCAGTGAATTGGAAAACCATTCCCTTCTCGGAAGAACTAGTTTAAACATGAATTGATGTCATGCATGGGCCGTTACCAAGAATTGTACAATGCCTTAGCTAAAACAGCATCACAACGATTGACAACGCAATTCTTTGAAGTCCTCTTGTAGGGCTTAGACCGCGTTGTCGATGAATTGATTGCTGCTGACGTTTCGCTAACCGTTGCAGGTAGCATTATGAAAGCTCCACAACCGAATTCTTTGTCAAGAACAATGAAATTTTAACATTCCCAGAAACAAGTGCAAATTTTTGTATAAGATGGCACAGAGAGAATATCACAACTGGAACACAAAAAAATGTTTGAGTTTCCAGTGATGGTAGCGATTTTGCAGTTTTAAACAAACGAGTTACCCCTATCAGTTACCGACAATTTTTAAGTGAAAAACTTCTAGATTATGCCATACTCCATTGGATGTATTTTATGCGGAAATATAAAACAAATCTTAACGGAACTTTGGTTGTCTACATGAAACCGGGAATCTCGTTCGAAAAATACTATAGGTTAAATATCTTTTTCAGTAACTTTCCTCACATTGTGTTCATAAATTAAATTTATAAGTATTTACGGGCACTTACTCTAAATAAGTACCTGTAGGCGGAACTGCGAGATAAGGACTGCAGTATGTTGAACGATAAGAGCATCAATCCGAGCGCTTACGCATCTTCAAAATGTGCTAGGAGCGGATAAGATGGACTGAATAAATCAAAGCAAGATCGCCTTTTACCTTCCTTTTGTTATTCTTTTTCTCCATTCGCATGTAAATTAACTGTGTGGCTATATTTTAATGCAATGTTAAAGGGCTTATGTGCCGTGTATGACGTTGCAGCTCTTCCCAAAAACATGATAGCAAACACATTTGTGAAGCACATAGTTATTTCACGAAAATTAATGCAAAACGTTGTTACCCAAACTACAAGCCAGTGTTGTTTTTGAAAAGAGTTGATCGATTATGCAACCAACCGTACAAATATTTGAAGTATGTGCATTGTGCATAGCATGAAATTGCAAAATGTAATAGTTGAAGGTAGAATCCAATCGTATTACTTTATGCAATAAAAACAAATTTCCATGAGCTGGGAGATTATTATTAATATATTTTCTATAAATATCATTCCCGAGACAATATTGATTTATTATTTTTAATCTGGAGATATGACACCTCGCGTGTAGGTGTTTTGAGTGTTGCTCCTCTCTTAGTAACTAGTTAAAAAAAACTGTATATCTGATTACGCAATTGATCCTACAGGTTTTTTTTTATGGCAAACGCTTTGCTACAAAACAAATATTAACTCTTAATAGTGTATAATTTATGTTATATATTTTTTATTAGCCCGCAACATCCCATTGTTGGGCAAGGGCCGCTCCCATGGTGGGAGGGCGGGTATATATATATTTTTATTGTGTGGTGGTAGCTCAGTTGGTAGAGCGCTCCTTTTATGAGTAAAACCTCGGTTTTGGCTTGGGTTCAATACCAAAGCATTCTTATGCAGATTTATAAAAATCTTGTACTGCAACCCACCACACACAATTTCCAAATCCGGCTTGCAGCCGTAGGATCTTAATGCTAAAAACCTTCTCTGGAATTTCTGCCGTTCGGATTAGCCCCGCGTTTCTACCTTAGCGCCGAGGAGAAGCACGTGGCAGAGAAGAAGCCGTTGCCCAGCAGTGGGACGAAAAGTCTGTCAATGTTGATGATATTATTTATTCTTCAATATAATTAATTGCAATTGTTGTATTTCTACTGCAAATACCTGGAAAAAAATTGCACTAAATGTTCAAAACAAGAACAATTTAGTGTCATCAAATTACTTGTGTTAGCTTTATATATTTCATGTGCGTTTTGATCGGAAACTATTTGGAGATTTTTGCCACTCAAACAGTCACAAAGTTAAGCAATGTAGGCTCAGGTCACTACTCTAGGCTCCTCCATGGCAATACAAATTAATATTATTATTATTGTTATTATTATCATCGGAGATATTTTATATAAGCAATTTCGATTTCTTCTATCATTCGATCTGTAATACAGAAGTTTATATTTTATATCAAAACAAATATCAATATCACAAATACTCCAATACATTAAACAGAACAGAAATTTAATTCTTAATAAAACTGATAATCATTAAAAGCACGTTTTATGCTGCACGGCAACCGCCATAAAATTTTGGTACTATTCCAGTTATTTCAGATTTATTTTATATATTTTCTTTAAGCCTCATGAATTTTTATTAGGAGCTTATCTGCAAATATCAATTTGTTGGCATTATGTCGTTTTAAGGATCGTGTTGATTTAATGACTATGTACTAATTTATTTTACAAGGGCACTTCGGGCACTTTAGCATTTAAAATTGTCCCAAGTAAAGGATTTTTAATTAACAATAAAATTAATGATTTTTCTTTGTGGTTACTTAGAAGAAGTACAAGAAGACAAGAATAAGAAGTTGTTTGCTGAACAGGCTACTAAATACAGTCTTAGTACTGTCGTAGTTAAACAATTAAAATTGCATAAAACAGCATTCTGATTCTAAAATCGTTGATGTTCACTATTCTCATAATGGGATAGGTGTAAATAAATAATAAAACTTCAATGTCGAATCCCACACAAAATTTTATAAATGAAGTATTAGTTAGTTAACGTTTTCGGGACATACTGTGGCCCATTATCAAACTACAATAAAAGGAAGACCAAGTTAACTTTGGTTATAATAAGACTTAAAGGTACTCACCAAAAATTTTCTCACCAAAAAATTTAACTATTTAAAAATTTTTTACACAAAGACAAATCATTCTTAAATTAAAAAGCATTTGTAGAATGATTAAATATAACAAAGGGGGAGTAATGCATTATCCAAATCAAATCATCAATTCATAACAATAACAAGAAAAATAAGTGAAGAGGGCGAAAGCCCCTCACATATTACAAACTAGTTTAAATTTAAACAAAAGAAAGCCCCAACGAAGGGGATTAAATATCATACTTGAGAAAAATCTCAGGGACCGACAAAACTACATTTGTGAACACAAAATGGAGGAACCAGAGATTTTTCTCAAGTATGATATTTAATCCCCTTCGTTGGGGCTTTCTTTTGTTTAAATTTAAACTAGTTTGTAATATGTGAGGGACTACGCAGACAACGACTATAATCTGACATCATGACGACACCCAAGTTACAATTTAAAAAGTTCTGTGGTAATAGGACAAGAGAGTGATAGCTGGAACATAATGTAATATGAAAAATCCACATAGAACAATCAAAGAAAAATATAGAGGCTGGTTTTAATATCATCTGCAGAAGATGTAGGAGTTCGAGGAAAGAATGAGAAAAGAAAATCGTGGCTCATAGATGAAGTATTCTAGTCAATGAAATACAGATGTATAAGAACTCAGAAATAGATGAAAACTGTATAAAGGAGCAACATAGAGAAGTAGTAATACATTGTAAAGTCAGAAAGATAGAGTTGACATACAAAGAAGTGACAATCTATCTGGAGGACATGGAGACTAAGCAACCACATAAAAGGAGAAAAGAAGCAAGCAGCATACGTAGATGAGAAGATAAATGAATATTATGAAGTAGAATCCGCGGAGAAAGTAAATGAAAACGATATTAGAAATGAAAGAAGCAAAACAAATTATGATAAAGTTTTGAATACGTAAAATATGTAAAACTCTGAAGCTAAAGCACATCAAACAATAACATACATAGGAGAAGACTATTAAAGAAAACTATACCATGTAGTATACGAAATGCATAAAACAGGGATAGTATAATAGGAATGTACTAAGAATACCACAGTATCGCTTTAAAAAAAGAGTAAATGGTATAATTATTGAATCATAAGAGTATTTAGGAAAACGAAGAACTATTTGATTAAAAAATATAAAAAATAGTTAGAAGTTACAAGCCATATGGAAAAAGGGATAACGAACGTCCAAGAAGAAGATGGGTACCGGAACAGGTCATACGACCTGCACAGGGAAGAAGAAACGATACGGGAATAAGTCAAGTAATATTAACTTTAGTAGAGCAGAAAGTAAGGAAAGTATAAAAATTAAGTCATGTAATGATCAAGTAATTATAGCTCAGGATATCAATAATATAGAATACACGAGACGAGAAAGGTAAAATAAAGTGTTGTATTACGAAATTGATATAGGTGTTAATGTATAACGAGAAGAAGGAAACGTATATTCAGGCGATATTGTTGTACTAGGGTAAAGTAAATAGAATGTAACACTAAACAAAATACATAGGTAATATAATGAGAGAAAAGAACAAGAAAAATATGCCGAAAAAATATATAAATTAGATTAGGTAGCTGTAGAGTAGAGGAAATAGAATTTCGTTGCTTAGAGTTTACTATAACCAAAGGTAGAAGATTTAAGAAACTACACAAATACTGTAACAGACCAAGATGAGGTTTTCTAAAAGAAGAAAAATTTGTTACTGTCAGAGTTTTACGGAATATGCACTATGCAGAAACAGCTCAAAAAAACATTTGTTTGGAATATAACAATAAATGGATGCATGGTGGTATGTGGTGGTCTAGCTCAATTGGCAGAGGCTAGAGTTTTGGACAAAACGTCGGTTAAGGCTTGGGTTCGACTCCCCTTTATTGCAATGCAGCGTATACAAATCTTGTGCTACAATATACCACATCAATTTGCCAATCCGGCCGACAACTGTGGGATCTTAATACTAAAAACTTACTCTGGAATTTCTGTCGTTTATATACGAGGTTAAACTGTAGGTCCCCATGTTTCTAGCTTAGAGCGGAGGAGAAACACGTGGTAGAGAAGAGGCCAGTGCCCAGCAGTGGGACGAAAAGGCCGTTGATGATCGATGTGTGATGCTACTAGAGAAAAGAGAAGATTGGAAATATTCGAGATGTTGTTACGGGCCAAACGAGCTTTTTCGTCGGACCGCAGCAGGAAAGATGGAATTGCCTTCGGCTTAACTCAGAGGAGTAGGGTGGTTCACGAGACACGCTTAAGGGAAAGAAATCTAACGTAGTTGTATACAGGGTAAGTCGAAATTAAGCTTACAGCTGAATGCAGGTTATCTTAGGAGGGCTGAGAAACCAGCAGCTTACGAGAATCGAACTCACCTTTATTGTGCCTCTTCTTGTATATAATGTTTACAACATACATACCCATAATAAAATACACCAGAATAAAGGATCGTACTACATTTTTGCTGCATCCAAATCTATTGAGTAAAATATAGCACACAAATAGTACAATTTAGAACAAGCAAGAAAAAGCTTTGGGCCTGTTGGGATGTCCAAATCAAAGAGCTCGCCGCCATTGGCTTGCGATATTTTCTTTAATGAACAGAGCTACGCAGCCAGCGACGTTCGAGTATATAGAATTAATTAAACTTTAACCTTAACTGAAGGTTGCCTCACTTTTAATATTACAAGGGAATTAAACTGTTCTATTTCTTAGTTACCAGCGAAGCGCTGGTAAACAGAGGAAAACAATCACTGTATAGTACATTGGCAAGTTTTACCTTAATTTTCTTCGGTAGGGAGTAGAAAGAGAGGCACAATTTGGGGTGGTTCTACGTTCTTTGGGAAAAGGGAAATTTCGGGTGTTTTTGCAGTTCGGAACAAAATCGGGATTTGAATTTGGCAACAGCTAAATGAGTATTCACAGGGTTAATGGTTGTTATCCGACACAGGTCTAGAAAACAATTTTACTAAATTGTCTTTGCTAAAGCATTATACTCTGCTAATATTTAAATCCGGCTCATTGTTGAGAATATTCGGCTCCAGGTAAGAAAGTTAAGTTAACAGAAGCGCTGCCAAAAAACTCCGGCTCAAACCCACGTGCGTTCTCCCTCAGAAGCTTGGGCTGACTGACATTCAGTACTTGTCGTCTGCGCTGAGGCCTTAACGAGCAACCGAGTTGAACAGAGATCTTAAGTCGACTGACAAAAAACACAACGCGAATGTGCAGCAGCAGAAGTATTTCGTTACATTTCGAAATGTGTTGCAAGAATTCTAGAACAGTTAATACGTGGAACCTAGGATTTCCAGGGCCATTCTACAGACAAAGGATTCTAAGAACTGTTTTCTATCGGCATATACAGACTAAACATGCTTGTCAGCGTTCCCTTAAGTTTCGAAAAAGTGACCTCTCGTAAATTTACCTTTGGAAATAATAAAATAGTAATCGATTTATGAGGGGCAATTAAAATAAGATTTTAATTCATATAGAGTAGCAAAACTAAATGAACGTTACAACGTAGTGCCACAGACGAGTCTTGGAAATAAAATAGGTAGATAGAACAATCAATATAGACGTAATCGATAAAGTGCAGGGAAGAGATGACCGTTCAATGAAATTATATAAAGGAGAACCTCGTTGGTAGAACACATCTTTAAAGATATGGGTTATTTAAACATGTTGAATAGGTGATAAAAGGAAGAAATGCGCAAAGCAAATTAAGACTGCAACAAGTAACTCAACTAAGAATCGACATATAGTGCTTTCAATAGCTACAAGGATTTGTAAAAACTAAGAAAAACAGGAAGATTGACTGCTGAGACAAACCAATAACCCGGATTGTTGCCGATTTTTGTGTAAATGTGTTTCCAATTTGGTTTCTTTAAAAATCGTTTTGTGATGCGCTTTCAGTTTGCTTTTCTCGCGCCTTTGTCTAACCTTACACAAAAAACTAACTCATATGAATAATGCAGAATAATAGTGGTGATTATCTAAACTGTTGCTACGAATGTTGTGGTTGCACCAGACAACCGAAGTAATTAACGTAGTTAATTGTTGTCACTTTTGCACGAACGTTTTCCAGCTGCAACCAAACCCAGTAATGTGTTCGTAACATGCAGCAATTTGTTTTATTACCGAAAAAGAGAAGAGCATCTCAGTGTCAAATTACACTGTTACAACTGGAAACTCTAGTAAATTATCGTGGAAAACCTTGGCTGCTTAATTTTACTTAAAATCCTCTTACTATTACTAAGTAACATCACCTTTTAGGAAACTGAAATGAATTCAAGCGATACTTTAATTTCAGGGCAAAAATTTATCAGCGCCGCACCTATTCCATTCAGCCCCTATATGACTAGTTAATTATACACCCTAGAGACTTTAATTCAAAGGTAAAGCAGTACGATAATTCGAAGATTTATTAGCCGTCTAGAAATGTGATTAATGAATTGCTTTATCCGCGATTTAAATGTGTTGGTAACTAATGCTGCTAAGCAGTGGCAATAAAATCGATGCCCTCATTACAGAACCGCAACTAAAAGTAATTTTAAGCTTGCGGTTTTCAGAAACTGACAGTGGATTGAATAATTGTGAAGAGAAAATCGAATACTTTCAATACAGCCTCTTTCCTAAGCGTATTTTGCAGCGATTTTTAAGTGATTTGTTCACTACGGTAGAGTAAATTTTGGGTTTCGAATCATTCCTACATTCTAAGAAACATGTTGTATAAGGGAGGAGGTTATCAAATGATTAGTTAGTTTGTATTCGCCATTAAACAACTATGTTTTACAATCTAACTAGTTTTGCGTAAAATATGTAGGAATATTGAGAACGTTCTGAAAATATGCTCTAAAATAAATAAAAATAGATTTTTTTTCTATTAACGATCGTTTTGTTCATCTTACGTTAAATTAAATTTACTACTGATGAAGAGAATTTGAATTAGAGAGATACCACACTTAAGTTATAGCTGCAGGTAGAAGAGAACAGAAGAAGAGGGTAGACACTTAAGTTATAGCTGCAGGTAGAAGAGAACAGAAGAAGAGGGTAGAGATTACGGAGAATTGAATATGGAGCATAGACACTAACACAGAGCAGGGAGGGATGATTAGAGTAGAGTGCAGAGACTAATAAGCAAAAAAAGCAGAGAGCAAAAACCGAAAACAGATAGCAAAGTGTAGATAGCACCGAACAGAGAGCAGAGGTAGAAGAATAAAGCTGGGATCAGCCAGAACAAAGCAGTAGGGAACTGTGGTTAGAGAGTTTAGAGTAGAAGCAAGAATAAGCGAAGACTGTGCAGTGAGCAGAACTAGAGAATTGAAAACAGAAACGGAAAGCGGGTAGTTTCGAATATAAGTAGAGAGCAAAGTGCGGAGCACAGTGAGCAAAAATTTAAAACATAAGCGAAAGCAGATAATTTAAAGCAGCAACAGAAAGTAGAGAGTTTAGAACAGAAACAGGAAGCAAAGCCCAGAGAACAGCCGGTACAAAGCAAGAAATTTATAGCAGAATCAGAAAACAGAGATTTAATAACATTAGCAGAATTAGATACTTTAGAGCAGAAGTAGAAAGCAAAGCGAAGAGTACAGTGACCACAGATAATTTATAGCAGAATCAGAAAGCAGATAATTGTAACCGTAATGTGAAATTAGAGAATTTAGAGCAGAAAGCAACACGCAGAGAACCGTGAGCAGAAAGAAGACAGCACAAAATTAGTAAAAGAAGCAGAAAATAGAGAACTTAAAGCAGAATAAAGGCAGAGAATTTGAAGCAACAACAACAAGTACAGAGTTTAGAACAGAAACAGAGAGCAAAGCCCTGAGAATAGTAGTAGACAGCAGAAAGTAGAGAACTTATAGCATAATCAGAAAGCAGCAGTGGCGGATTTTTTAAAAACTAATCTTTCCTTTTATGTATTTAAATAATATTAAAATGAACTAACTCTGCAAGAGTTTGTTTTATATAGCTAACGTTTAAATTGTCATCCATTGCGCGATTTTCGCCACAAAGTTCGCGATCGCCTTGCCCGATTAAATCTTTAGGCGTGAAGCTGGCATTATTCGGCCCCCATAATTCTTTGTATTCGGCAAACATCGCATGACCGTACGTATATGATGATTATTCATTATAGCGTTCATTTAGTGGACCTATTCGCTCGCGCTCAAAGTTTTCTATTCCAAAGTGCAGTTTTGTGAACTAGTAACAATGAATAGTGTTAATAACCTTTTAAAGATTGACTTTTCAAGATATTCGATTGAAGAAAAACTTCAAATTAAAACATTAGCCAGGCCCACGCCGAATTTAAATTTAACACTAAAAATGGAGAGGAAAGCACAGCACAGGTTTTACACCTATCTCTTTTCTGCAGAGACTTATAAACTAATATTTTCTGCAGTAGTAGAGTAGTTTTTTTTATTCCAAGCTCTAGCTAAGAGGAGGTTAAAAAGCGAGTTAGATGTTAAATACACAAGATCCGACTTTAAAGAAATATCTGGTGCTATGAATATTTTAACATTTTGGTTAAAAAATAATCTTGAAGAAACTTTTATGGAAACACTGACACTTCTAAATATTATTGTAACAACACCCATGACAACCGCTGAAGCTGAAACACCATGCTTAACGATCGCTTGAATGCTTTGGCTACAATGTTTATCAGTAGGAGTTTAGTTAAAGAAATTGATAATTTTGAAGAAAAAGTTGCGGATAAATTTATTTCGATGAAAAATCAACGAGCAGAATTTCATTTTAAAAATTTTGTTAAGTAATTTTTGTGTTTTTGTGTTTTTTTTTGTTAAGTAATTACAGATTTGATAACTATCTGATATTATTCTGTGAAAGCAATTTAGAAGAATGGATTTTATAAATTTTTAACGTGTTTTTAAGAACTTCACATTAATTTCAGGTGGGTGTTTCCTTATAATAACATATATTTTTGCTTTTAAAATTAAAATGCAGCCCTCCTTGTTGAAACACCACCGGTCGCCGCTGGAAAGCAGAAAAAAAACATTAGCAGAATTAGAGAGTTTAAAGCAGAAGCAGAAAGCAAAAAAAACGTAGAAGACAGTGAGCAGGAAGAAGAAAACAGAAAATGTATAGCAGTAGCAGTGACTTTAGAGCAGAAGCGGAGAGTAAAGCGCAGAGAACAGTCAGCAGGAAGAAAAAAGCAGAAAATTTAAAGCAGAAACAAAAAATTTAAAATATAAGCGGAAAGTAGAAACTTTAAAGCAGAGTCAGAGAGCAAAGCAGAAAGAACAGTGAGCGTAATTTACTCATAAATGTTAACATAAGTGAATAAGTACGGAGGATACGAGCAAATGTATCAATATTCAGAAATTTTACTTAATACGGAAAATGGAATGGACGGTTAAGGCAAGAATCTAAAAATTGTGCATTACAATTTTAAATTACTTTCTTTATCCTCCACCTTGAATTGTTCTTCTATTTATCATCAAATGTATTCTAACGCAGTTTATAAAAAATATATTAATTTATTATTTTAAATTATAATAAGGCATCATCATTAAATTAACGTTCATGGAACTTAAAATGGCACATATCATATTATTTCGAGCGAAAATTGATACTATTTTACCATTAGTTGTTGTCCAGTGTGTATGATCACGATCGACTAATAATTTAAATTTTAGTTGTCAATCATTAAACGTAACCAGCAAGAAATTAAATTTGCCAATATTGTAAGTAGAAAGAGAATTGTCAGTTATCACAACAAATCTGTTAACGCTATTAATTTACCTTATTAATCATAAAGGGAGCTTGCCATTAATAACCTATAATAGTATACCCTCAGGTGCAATAAATTTAAATTTGATGATTTTATTCACACACATTACAGTTAATGAAATTACTCTAGACTTTTTTACACTGATTAAACCGATAAAACTTCCATGTATGTAGGTTATTTGAAATTGTATTCATAAAAATGCTTTTTAATTACGTTCTTACAATCACAGCGAATAAACAAGATAAACAAAGTAACTGGATATTTAATATTGTGATAAAATTAATATAAACATGAATAAAATAAACATCCGATTATCAAAGACAACACAACATTATACGTTACTACTTAGTTTTTGTCATAAATTGGCATAATTCAATATTTGTTGCCACTTGTATATCAAGCACATATGTTCGGAAAGTTTTGTAAAATACTAAATTTGTTTTATATATTTAATATTTTGTGAATCAGATCTAATAAATAAGGGGTTCCTAAACTTTTTTAAAGCACGACGTCCTTTTGGCCATATTTTTTTTCGTGACACCCCATTTGTAAATCTGCAAAATTCATTTTGCTTTATATAAGCAGCGGACTGCGATTAGATTAATCGTCATTTGAAAATTGTGTACTGTACTGCTGACTGTGTGTTGAGTGCAATAAATCCATAACAAATATTTAACGTTAAGTAGGAGCTGTATTCGTTTTTTTAAAGATTTAAAACGGTCATTAAAACCTTCTGCTTCTGGCAGTTACAAAAATACAAAGAAAAATAGATTGTACAGCGATAAATATCTCAAGTATGGTTTTACGGTTATTTCCCAGAAACCTTTGCCAGGTAGTGTTGTTAATAGAAAGTATGAAGCCACCAGAAATATTTTGACATTTAAATACCAAACATTCAGACAAAAAAGAAAAGCCTGTGGAATTCTTTGAAAGAAAGCTAAATTCCCTGTAAGATACAATAATGGACATGGTATTACAGAAGATATTTTATTTTGTACTCCATAAGAGGTCAATACCACCGGAAAATGTGAAGACATGGTTTCTTTATGCGCAAATCTTCTTCATCACATGGCAGTAAGTTGGTTTCCGAGAGTTAACGTCTTGAATAGAGTATTCCTGTTAAAAGCGGAACTTTCGATGCACCTGCAAGATGAGAAACCGGAATATGAGGGCATATTTTCGAATCCCCTTTGGCTTGTTAGGCTGGCTTTCCTTGCTGATATTTTCGAGCACTTAAATACTCTGAATAGCAGTTTGTAAGGCCGCGATATAAAAATAATACCAGCCACCGACAAAATTAACGGATTTATAAAGAAACTTGATTTTTTGGTCGACTTCAATTGGAAAAAGAAAGTTCGATTCATTCCACTGCGTTCAAGAACTCATGGAAGCCTTAGTTAAAGATGATAATATGATAAAATTCGGAGCACCTGTTTGCAGATATGTAGGATACTTTGCACAATTTAAAACAACTGCTGATTGACTATTTCCTTAAAGATATTCAAAACAGTTATGACAGTCACAGATGGATACTAAATCCGTTCTTAGACAGTTACGTTGTAACTACTCTTGTCATCCCAGAGTGTAGATCAATTTTGAACCAAAAGAATTCAAGAATACCCCGAGCTTGTGGACAAAGCTACAAAGTGTTTGTTGCCATGTGCTACATCATATTTGTGCGAATTAAATTTCTGGTCTATGACTGACGTCAAAACAAAAGTAAGAAATCGTCTCAACCTTGAAAATGATATTATTGTGCGTGTATTGAATATAGAGCCCAGATTTGAAAAGGTAAGAGACCTCGATGGGGCAGTGCGAACAAGCGCTGTCAGTCGAGGTCGCAGTGCATGCGACTCAATAGGTTGCGGGGTCAAACCCCGCTGCGGCGGCGACTGCATTTCACTTAGTTAAGTTTAGGGTGCATGTTGCATGAGTGGTTAGTATGTAAGGGATGTCTGCACCCCCTGAGGAAATACGAAAGCGATTTCGGGGGGGGGGAGCGATAGTGTGAAAGTCAAAAAAAGATTTGAAAAGCTAGTTTCTGAAAAACAAGCACATACATCGCATGACTGTTTTTACTTTGCAACTTGGTTCTTACATTTATTCAAAATTTTAATATTTGAAGTTTCATTTATTTTTGTTTACTTTGTGAAAGGCAGAAAAAATGTCATAAAATGTCATAAAAAGGCATTTCCCTTTATTTTGGAAATCCTCCCCCGACCCACTTAACTCTATGTCGCGATCCTCCAGGGTTCGCGGCCCAAACTTTGGGAACGACTATAATAAACGATTTGCAACCGATGTGACTTGTTGAGCTGATTTTGTTTTAGAAATTTAATTTCTAAGTTTTAAAAAATATTCGAAAGCGTCTAAATACAAACGTTAACTAAAAGTTTTATAACTCCTGTCACATCATAAAATTTAAATGAACTGTTTTCCATACTCCTTAAAATATATTTTTTGCGGATTGCATGCAGTATTCAATGAGAAAGATACCAATGGAACAGTTATAGTAAAAACAAGTATTGCAAGATTCAAAATTCAAACTCGTGACTTTCATTTATACAAGTATGGCTTTTTCTGTATGCTACTTTGAAGAAGTCTTTGGTCTGCAAGCGTATCTACTCTTAAACAGCTTTGATAACTTCTTTATTTGACTGAAATCGTTTCCCGGCTAAAAATTTGTTTAGTGAGCTAAACAAATAAAAATCGGACGCACCATTAGGACTGTATGTTGCATGTGGAAGAAGGTCCCACTGAAGTTTGTTTACGGTTTCAATTGTTCTTGCGGCGGTATGGGGGCAAGCATTTTTTGGAGAAAGCAACTTCTCTTCCGTTCGTTCCTGATCGCCTGCTTAATTTTATCGCGCAAACTTGTCAAATAATAGTCTGCAGTAATTGTACGATTTCTGTAAGGAAACTAACAAAGAACACCATTGGGGATTCCAAAAAAATCACATCACACCGCGTTATCAGCTGACCACACAGTTATTGCTGTTGGTTTTGGATATGGGGTGTGACACCACTGCATGATTGTACATTTTTTAACTTATGATTAAAATAATGGTTTCATCCTTTGTTACAATTGACTCTAAATTCATTAGTTCCTCTTTCATATCACGGTGGTAAAGAAGAAGTGATATACGTACAAACGAGGTAACTTGAGTTTTTCGGTGCGGAATCAATCTGGCACGCACATTACTTGTTTTTTTTTTGTTATATTCTACACCTCCGACACTAAATTGTAAATGTCAGATATTTGAAGAACTTTCACTCGTCTGTCTTGCTGCGTAAGGGCATTAACTTTTCCTTCATTTACCTCATTAACAGAAGTTACAGCTCGTCGTACTTGGGGCTCATTTTCTACACGAATTCTCCCATTTCTAATAGATTTCAACCACTCAACTACCCGACTTTTAGAAAGACATTGATCGCCGTATTGTGCTCGTAGTCTCGTGTAAGAATTTCAGTCGAATTTACACCTATATTTCTAAGAAATTTAATTATTATGCACTTTAAACGCTACAATACACAAAACTTTTCGACGTCGTAACTGTAACTTTAAACATTCCTGTTTAACTTTGACACTTCCCGTACTTTTATGTCTAAAGTGGACACTTCCATTAAATTTTCAAATTTGATTTGTATTTCACCTAACGATATTTTTCTAAACTTATAAAATTTGCAGTAAAACAAAAATGATTACCAACTGCAAGTTGCAAGTACCTACTCGAGGAAATGCATACCTAATGTGAAAATAACAACATTACTCTTTAATGTCTCAACTAAAGTTTATTAAATGTACGGCAATATGTTTTACTTGAAGATGTCGAAATTGACCACATTTAATAAACATTAGTAGAAACTTTGAAAGTTATTGCTATTATATTCTCATTTACAACGTGTAGCTGTTAGAAAAGAAAGACTTATCCAATTACTATCCAACTAGCACAGAATATTCCCTAATAACAAAAACAATTCAGAACGCACACCGAAAGATATTTTCCTTCCATATGAATAAACATGAATAGGAGGTAGTCTGCTACACAGTTAGTTCCTAAATGCTTAATTGAATTTCCGCTTTGGGATTTAAGGCGGCGTTTTCGCGCACTTGGTTCAAATTTTGATCATTTGAGACGCCTAGAAAAGTAATTTTATGTGAAGTAGCTCATTCTAGTCCGACTTCGTTTAGGAGGAATAAGTTCGCTTCCCTCACAAACGTCAATATTGCTACCGAATTACTACAGGATCGAATTGAGATATGGCGATATTCTGCAGGAACTGAAGCTATTTTCTTATTACCCCGGGCTAGGAGTTTTCTTATTTTGGGATGAGCGGAGCTCGATTATAGGAACGTTTGAAGTTTTGTTAGGTCTCCAAAACGGTGATGTTTTGCTGAACGCATCTCATATTGTGTTGAAATTAAAGCTTGACATCTTTAGAATTAAATCCCTTAAACCTCAATAGATGCTCTCAATCTCCAGCAAACCTCTTTGCATACGCATGTCGTGTTTACCCCACGAACCTTGTTAACTGTAAACATTCCTGTGTCATGTAGGAATTTACATATGCGGAAAGGGCTGTCAAAATGTGAAAATCTGCATGGTGAAACCGTGATTGAGATATTTAACTGGAAACAAGGAAGTGGTGAACGATGTTTGAACTTTGTGCGGTAATCGATGCTCCCTTTTGCTAAGTAATCCTCAGAATAATCCATTTCCGCTTTCCAACAAAGCTGGAAAAGCTTTTTATTTATTCAGCTATGTAGATTTTTTTCTGAAATCATGACATAGAAAGGCAGCTAAAATGTATAAATTGAAGTACAAAGGATTTATTTTGTTAATACACTTATTTTATCGCGTAATCCCCTAATTCGTTGTAATAGGCAACACACATTGCAGGTGAGAGATAACAATTTGCTAAGAATAAACATGTAGATTTTCAAAGGGCAACAACGTTTATAACACAGACGTCAAACGAGTGCATTTCCACAGTAAAATGGAAAGTTATAAGGTTGTATTTAGCATACTCTGATTTTCCTATATTTTCAGTTATAATTTTTATACATTGGTAGTCGCATATATGTAGTAACATTCTAACGTCCCATAAGATCGCAATTCTAACATGCTACGACAAAATTATTTATAAAATTTATTTTTCAATTAAAGAACATTTTAACATTTCGGTTTGACCAAAATACTTTTATTCTTGACGTGTTTCTTAGTACCTATCATTTCAATATTATAATGTTCGACAAATAAGGCAAAGCGGGCGGAAGCATACACACAGTTAAAGTGGAAGCGAGAGCTACGTAAGATATAATTACAGCGGCTGTAAATCGAGACAAATTTTGAAAACTCGTAGCGACCTTTATTTTTAAACTAAGGAGTTTGACGAATTTGAATTTGCTTTTGAATTAAGCTTAATTTTATAATACTACATTAGTTTTTAAAAAAGACATCTGTAGTAACTTTTCTAAGTTAAGTTAAATATACTTTGCGCAAAATTTGTGACATATATATTTTTAAGAATGTACAGTGCGGTCGTAAAATGTCCTCCCCTATTAACTTTTGAACGACTTGATATTTCTTCATAAAATTTTGTTTGCTTTAATGGGAGGCTAAATACTACTTTTTAGCTCACATGTAAATTTGATATCTTTCAAAATGACGGCTAAGCGCTATCTTGAACTATTTTTTTAAACGGCAATAGGTGTCGAATGAAAGGTATTTTAATTCTGCGTCTGATCCTTGAGTTTCACAAAAAAATATTCATCCAGAAAAAAATGACAGATGATTGAAAATAATAAGTTTATGGAAAAAATTAAGAATTAAAGTAAAAAACATATGCTTTCGAAATGTTCACCATTGAAGAATGAGGAAGAAGAAGAAGATTCTAAAACACAACAAAACTTATTTTATACAATAAAAACTGAATAGTAATACTATTTTAATAAATGTTCAAAGTGTGCTCCTTGAACTTAGCAATAGAAAAACCTATTTAATATCTCTTCTCGTACTTTCTGGAAAGTTTCAACTCCCATATCAGCTCAAGGGCCTGTTATTATACGTTGTAAATTCAATCGGGAATCGGGTTCTGTTTGAAAAACTTTCGATTTAAGATACCCCCACAAAAAAAGTCCAACGAAGTCAGGTCGGGGGATCGCGGAGGCCATTATGTTGGACCGCGACGACCAATCCATCGTCGAGGATACGTTGCATCGAGATAATTGCGAATTTATCTTGCTAAAATGCGGAGGAGCGCCATCTTGCTGAAATATGATATCCATGTCAAATTCGTTTGGATTATTTTCAGCAATCTCAACTATTAACGGATGGATGACGTTTTCCAACACAATTCCCCAGCAAGGTTTCCGTCGATAAATAAGGGACCTACGATGTGTGTGCCAAGTATTCTTATCCACACATTCAATTTTTGCTGAAATTGGGTATGACCTTCCCGGAAAACATGAGGATTTTCATCGCGTCAATATCTTACATTTTGTCTGGTAACAAACCCATTTAAAAAAATGTGCATTTGTCACTAAAACAGATATTGTGAAGGGTTGATGGGTTTCTTGCAATGGTTTGGGTCATGAACTCACAAAATTCAATGCGTGTATCCGTATCATCTTCATCCAATTGGTGTAAAATCTTCATTTTGTATGGATGGAACTTATGTCGTTTTAAAAACTTTTTGACAGTGGTCGCCGATACATCACCTATCGCAGCTACATCTGAAGTTGATTGCTGAGAATGTACTACCATTTCACTGACTAGCTGAATGTGTTTGTCTTCTGAAATTGCGGGTCGTCCATGGTTTTTCCTGTTTGCCACATTTCCACTGTTAATAAATTTTTGAACAAGTACTCTTAAATACGTTCTCGAAATAGGCCGTTCGGAAAAACTTTCATTAAATATTCTTTCGGCTTCGTGAAAGTTTCGATTGGCTTCAGCAAAAATAAAAACTGCTTCAGTTTTTCCTGCGAAGTTCGAACATTCGCCATAATTATGGTTAGTATCACCGGTTTTAATATACAATATTCAAACGTGAGCAAACACAATAACTGAATTAAAGTGACAGAACAGAAAGACTAATTATTTCAATTGTTTTACATCTGTTATATGTTTATATAAAAAATTTTTTCAAAATTTAGAATTATACTCTACTTAAAGAGACATTTCAAATGAGGTGTCACTCGACCCCCATTGCCAAATAAAAATGTTTCAAAATGGCTCCTAGCCGCCATTTTGAAAGTTATAAAATTTAAATATGCATGGCTGTTTCCTTACTACCTATGCTAAAATTGTTCAAAACCATAATTTCTGAGGCATATGCTTTGTTTAGTATTGCTTTAATTGCTTTAAAACAGTAGACTTTGTTGAAACACAATAATCATCCTTGTAATATTTTGCAAAGTATTGTGGGAACAGTTGCAAATTATAGCTATTTTTCGATTTTTATATGATCTGTTTGAAATATGGCGGGCAACAATAATCAGATACCTTACGGATCAGAATAAAAGGTTGTACTAATTGTAGTACGTTGAGAAAAAGAAAACCCCAATAGTATGATGCTGAAAGGGATGGGTCGCTCAATTTTCAGTATGTACGAGGATTGTTCAATAGAAACAAGTTTGGATCGCATAGTCGCGACTTGGTCATGATGACAATTGCATGCTGTTGTTGAATGTGTTTATTGACGTATTAGTGAAGTGCCTGTCAAATTTCTTTGCGGTTGCTTCTTTGTGTGGATTTTTATGGAGCACGGAAATGGCCATGTTCGTGTTGCAATTTTAGATGAAAATATGAGGGGTCTGGAAACTGCTTTACGTGCAAGTAGGCGCATTAAAGTCAAAAAACTTTCTGAAATGATAAACATCAGTGTAGAAAGTGTTCATTCTACTATTCATACTCTTGGTTATCATAAAGTTGCTGCTTAGTGGATTCCACGACTGCTTTCTGATGACCAAAAGAATTTTCGTTCGGCATTGACGTTACAGCATTTCATACCCTAGAAGAAGGCAATACATTGGATAGCTGCCGGTGATGAATCTTGCCGCTATCACTATGAATCGGAATCGAAGCATCAAAGCAAGCAGTGGAAGCATGGCAATTCTCCGAAGCCCAAAGATTCCTACCTCAAATTTCAGCAGAAAAAGTAATGTTAAGTGTATTTTTTATTATTAACGTGTTTATTGTTGGATTTTAAAAAACCTTGTGGCAACATCAATGCTGAACGATACGCAGACTTTACAGCGTTTATGTGTCACCATCAAGAATAAGTGTCCCGAAAAACTTACAAATGGTGTCTTTTTTTCATGATAATGCCCTCATGTAGCTCGAGTTGTTCAAGACATGCTTAAGCGTATGTTCTGGGAAGTGTTAGAACACCCGTTTTACGGTCCCGATTTATCCCCATGGGACTTTGTTTTTGGCCTATTAAAACAATCGCTAAAGGGACAGCGATTCATTTTGGATGCTGAAGTGCAGACTACTGTTAGAGAATGGTTTCGTCAACAGCCGCAAGAATTTTATCAGCAGGGAATCTATAGATTATTACCGCAGTGGGACTCATGCCTTAATGTTAATGGAGATTTTTTATAATTGAGTTAATACAAATTTAGTTACAGTTTATAAATGTATTTGTATTGAACAATTCACGTATAAATCTAGGTATGAAGATTTCGAGAAAGGGGAGAACACCAAAGACTTGTAGGGCAAGGTCATAAAAGGGTTACACGTAGTAGATAGAGTGGCGACGAATTCTGTTTACGGATGAATCAAGATTTTATTACCATTTCGCCATTGATCTATATTCCACCATTCGATGTCTACTCTTCTTCTTCTTCTATTTATCGGTTTCTATTTGTTCTTTTAACGTGTTCATACTAAGTCAATCTCTGTAGGTCGATGTTATCCAGTGTGTCTTTTTCTATTCCCATTCTTCTCTTTATCTCTTCATTTCTCACCATATTCAATCATGTTAGCCTGCAACTCCATTTCCAGAATTCCATCTCTGCTGCAGTGATATTACTCTTGATATTTTCGTTTATTATCCAGTTTTCTGCTCTATGTGTTGTTATACTATGGTACCATAGTAATATAAATTCTTGTTTTTGTGTTTCTGGTGATTTGCCAGTCCCACAGAACTGAATTTAGCTGTTTAATCTCTGCTTGTGTTGTGTTTTGTTATTACGAAGCCTACGCATTTATACTTATCGGTTTCTTTTATTTCTCAGCCATCCTGCATATCTAAATTCTTTACATCTTCTTATGTTATTAATAATTATGTTTTCTTGTAGTTTGCTTCCAATCAATTTGTTGTATACTGCTCTTCTAGTTTCCTTACCAGTCAGCTGAGATCCCCTTCGTCCTGTGAGTTATCGATTTGGTCGTCGGAAAAGCTCAGCGTGTATAGATTTGCGTTTCTAACCGAGACCCCCATTCGTTAGCATTTTCTTTTGCATGGTTTTACTGTTTGCTCCAAGAAACTTTTAAAAAGTGTCGGTGACGTGCGGCAGCCTTGTAAGAGGCTTTTCGTTATTCTGAAACTTTTAGAGAGTTTATCTTTAATTTTTACATTGTGTTCTTTATATAGACTCCTTAGTGCGTTGATTATTTTTGCCTGCATTCCTATTGCTTTCATGGCTTCCCATATCTTCCTTCTTAGCAAGGAGTCGTAAGGTTTTTTAAATCTATGAAGGCCATATGTACCGTTCTACTTTTTGCCATTTTCTTGATGAGTTGTATAGATATATCAATGTTTTTAAGATTTTTAGCGAGGGTAAATGACAGACGCGAAAGTACAGACGCAATGCCAAAGATTTGCGTAATGTAATTTTGCTAAAATCCATAGTTTTGGCGGTTACTCTATACTGGTTTTGTGGGAAATTTCTTTAGTTGTCTTGTAAAATTAAACTTTAAGCGCTGAACGTTATATAACCAATATTTTAGAAGATAATGTGGTTCCTGTAGCCACCATAGTTGATGCTGGTTTCGTGGATATGCACGATAACGCCAGATCGCATCTGCTGCAGCGGTTCGAAAGTATCTAGGGGATTTAATGTCGCAACTTTAAATTGGCGGCTATGTAGTCCCACTTTAATCTCATAGAACATTTATGAGATACCATGGGTAGTAAATTTAGAATATGTAGAAATTCCCCAGCCACTCCAAATGAGTTGGGGTTGTTCTCCAGGGAATACTCCAAATTTTTATAAATTGATCATTGTTCAAGTCGTTCTTGTTTATTCCATTTCATCATACAATCTTCATTCGTTTGCACTGTAATTTTTCCATGTCTATATAAATACATAATATAATAGAAGGTAAGATAGAAAAATTAATTACGCCATCTATGGTACAAGAACAAACTTATATTTTAAAGAAATTGCATTGAACCAATGATACGTGAAATTTATGCGGTTGTTTTGCAAAGGCGATAGCGATTATATTCTTTTGTAATCACCCGGTATAAGTACTTGCTGGCATTAGTACAAATTTGTTTAATACATTATAAAGCTTTCGGGAACATACTTTTAATACTTAAGGTAATGGGTAATTCGCTAAATCTAGTACAAATGCACCAAGGTCGCGTTGATGTGGAAAACAAAATATGCGTCTTTACTTAATACTTACGTACGGTTTATACAATTTACTACAATTATTAATAGTTATCAAAGTATAGTTTAGTTGCTACAATTATTTGTAGTTCTAAGACAGAATATTTGCTTCTGCATACGTATAACATCCGTAGGAATTACAATTTACGTGTAAATTTCTTAAAGCCTGTAGTATCTGGGTAAAATTGGTAATTCAATTGCTTGATAAACCTTGATGGATTCTATAAAATATTTTAATAATAACAGTTTCAAGATCTTAAATAAATCTCAAATAGATTCAAAAGTTGCCTTAAAGGGGTTTTGCTTTATATTTTTAAAATATGGAGTGTATGTATCATCCTGTATATCTAATCCGTCTTTTTGATACCAAAATTTACTGTTTGCTAACACCATGTAATATTTTAATTATAAAGACACAATAGAAACTAAAAATTCTCCTGTTCTCCTCAGACGTTGTGCTAGCGTACCTGTCGGTGACGATAGAAACAGAGCACTTGCAAGTAACTAAAGTTTCCAAATGTATTCAGGGATTCGCGCTGGGCATATAACTTTAAACTTTCGGCAAACTCGAATTTTATTTTTTTGTAACTGCAATAAAGCAAATAGCTGGAGATTCTTTCGGACACAAACGACTTGTTGGTTGAAGAAGTTTTGAGATCCCTTCTTGGAAATCAATGTGCTAAAAGTAATTGCCAACACGTTTCAAAATTTGCCCTATAAAAGTTTTCAGTATTTACAAGAGCAACGGCATTAAACTAGCTACCAACTACACGTAAACATTGGAACATAGCATCTCGCTAGTACGAGGGCAGCCTTTTAAGTTTTTACAAAAACCAGGAAAAAAAATTTTTTTTGGAACAGGCTGTTTCATTGCTTTTCAAAATATTCGCCTTTAAGATTTATACACTTTTGCATGCGTTCAAACCAATTCTCGAAACATTTTTTCCACTCTGAAGTTGGTATCTCAAAAGCATGGTTTCTGACGGTTTCCACAGCTTCTTGAAGTATGAAAATCGCTGTCCACGCATTATATGTCTTACATTCGGGAACACAAAGAAGTCATTAGGCGATAAATCAGGTGAATACGGGCAATGAGACATTAATTCGATGTTTTACTCCTTCAAATAATCAATTATTTGATGTGCTGTGTAGGAGCTGGCATTGTCATGATGAAAAATGATGCGAACTTTTCGGTTGTTTTTCCTGATTTCGTCGATAACTTCTGCTAAACAAATTGTTGTATACCATTCAGCGTTAACTGTTCTTCGATCCTCTAAAGAATGGTTGCGACATGTCCAGTACAACCGGAGAAACAACCGATCATTTTCTTGGAGTGCTTCGTGATCGAACAAATTTTGTGGGATTCGGTTCATCTTGGAACACCCAAATAGTGAATTGTTGCTTAGTTTCCGGTTCATATGAATATATCCAAGTTTCGTCACCTGTTACCGATGTTGTATACGGATTTTACGGTTCCTCGGTCGAATTTTTTGAGCAATTCCTTACACCAATTAACATGAGCCTTATTTGAGCTTCGGTCAACTTATGCGGATTCCATGGCGAACGGATCGTTTTCACAGCTAAATGTTCATGCAAAATCGAATGTATTGTAGTTTTCGATATGCCTCTATGTCGCTGCAAGTCACATGCCTATCTTCTTCAATCATGTTGCGCACAGCATCGATGTTTTTTGGATTGGAACTGATTTTGGTCGAAATACATAATTTGGGGATTTTTGTAATTTTGTTTCACCCAAAACCGAATACAATGTATTCCTAAAAAATTAATATACTCTGGAAATTATAAATGTTAATATTTTCCAGGAATACTGTAGGTGCTGTATTTGTGAGCTGTGAATTATACAGATCATTAGTGCACAGACCTTAATTTTTAAAAAGGTTTATTACAACGCCACGAAACAACCTTGCGTTTATGTTTAATTCCTTCTATCTATTTGTCATTTGATAGGGCACTGCTTGATCTATAATTTTCGCAACAGAGGTGGAATCTGACAGAAATTATGCCAGCCGAACTTTTAAAGATGTTTAGAATCTCCAGTTGTAAAACATAGCTTATTGCGGATATTTCGAATTGATACCGCAATTGATAAAACATGACACGGCCCTATCTCCAAGGAAGGAGAAGAAGAAGAAGAATTCTATGTTTAAGATCGTGGGCTGTAGGCCTCATTTGAAATTACAACTTTGCTTTATGCTTTTTTCCGGTAGGAGTACTGTTCGCCCGAAGTTTCACCGTATCTTGCATCCCAGTTTCATGGCATTGTCAGTCAGAATGATCGCGATTCGTATATTTGGTTCCGAACAATTGCGTAACAATGGCATCATTGTTGTCATAAACAGTACCACGCTGGTGGTTCTCAGTTACATCGGAAATTTTATTAAATAATAAATCAGCCGTGTAGAATTAAAAGATGATGAAATGTTGTATAGTTTGTATGTAAAACTAATAGTGTAAATACTTATTGTTTTTAATTGTGAGCAGATTTTGGTGATATGTTTTCGGTGAAAATTGTTTTGTAAATATTAGATTATTACGATTGCCTTTGCGTTCCGGTAATACAGCGTACAGTGTATAACCAAATTTTCTTAGCGTCATTGACAACTGTATTGGTCCGATATGTAGAAATATATAGGAATATATGTATATAATGGATGCGCACAGGTCTATTTCTTTCTATTTCTATTAGCAAGGGAGTTTTCGGTATCGAAAAAGTTGCGACAGGTGATACAACATGGATTTAATATATAGTTTGAATAGCGACTATATTAAACGTATGGAACGATCTAAAACAGCTTTCATAGATTTATTAATAAATATACGTTAATTGTTACATTCACTTCTAATAATTTCAGAGTTTTCAGGTTCCAGTTACAAGAACAAAATTATACAGAGGAATATTATGCTGAATCTGACAAGTTTTCATCCTTTTCGACACATATCCTTTATAAAGGTTTCCCCTTAAAGTTTATTCGTTTACCCGTCTGCTTTTCTTATCATTTCTGTTAAATTCTTTGTAGTCAAACTTATTAAATTTCGCATCTTAATATTTTTTTCCTCAATTTTTTATCAACTCGTCGTATTGATCGATCTGCGCCCCTGCGTGTCTCGCAACTGGTTTTGAAATGAACTGAAATTGACAAGTTTTTTCCTAGAGTATCTAACTGGCATTAAAAGCTTTATTTCTATGAATTTTCTTCCCCTACCGACGCCAGGCCTAAGAGCAATATTTAAATTTGCCCCGCGATAGCTATTCATCTTAATTCCAACGCAGAGTTTATTCTGATTAGTTTTCGGCGGTAAAGTACAAAAAATCATTCAATTAACGAGACCTTATGGGCGCAAAGGAACCCAAGTCGATGTTTCTCTATCGATTCTCTCCAGTCCCGTCTGTTTTCCGCATTTCGAGGGATATTTTACCATCCAGTACAAATTTGCAATATGCTCAGCTTTGTAGGTTTATATATCTTCCAACTGTCTCGTGCAAAGTCCCAGTAATAATTTCACGCATCTAATACATTAGCCTTTCAGTGTACCTGTGCCGTATTCAAATTTTATTCAGATTTTAGCGAAAATTCATGAAGAATAGCATACAGGGTGCTTTGTATATACATGTTTAAGAAAATGTCTCAGGTATGGAATATAATAACAGAGGAGACAGTATTTCTGTTTTTTTTTCTTACAAGCAGATGCGGCTACAAATTCTTCTCATGAGTGCCCGAGGGAGAAGCAAGATTGAGAGCTAGAATCTTAGGGATATAAAGAACACAAACTTAAATAAGATGCTGTTGATTTTCCTAATTCAAACAATATTTTAACTATTATCGATTAGCTACGCATAATGGTTATACAGGGTGGCCTACCGACAACAAACAGGCGTTTGTGACATTAAACCCCAATTCTTCGAAAAACGCCCGAACATGTCAAATTAATTTGGCAGGGGGATTTGTAGTACAGCTATTTGGATTCACCTCTTTTCACACTAAAAATTTTAAATGGTAGTTGTAACGTTCCGATTTTGTACGCCTCATTGTTTTGCTTTAGATTTTCATTTTCGCAATTTGGGTTGCATATATTTTGAATATTTTGGATTATTTGAATTTCGAACTCGTAACTTTTCGACTTGCATTCGTTTAACTTTTACTTGTTACTACGCGGATCAGGGAAGTTAGTTGAGAAATCCTCGTGATAGTGCACGCAGCTTCGGTTCTATTATCTGTTGCAATTTGATTGTGCCATTGGCCTAGAGGTTCCCTATCGCCGAAAATTTTATCGTTCGGTAAGAATGAAATTTAAGCTTTTGTTTGTTTGTTATTGCAAGTTTCCTTGAATTTATTTAGGCGTCTTTTCCCGTATGGACTACGTTTGAAAGTCGCTTCCGCTCGAGTTTTCCACATTAAATTGGAGTTATTTTGCATTCATGGCCATCTTCTTTAATATGAAGCAGATGAGGTCTGGCGAACGTTCAATGGATTCGTTTATCGCAGAGAACAGCGAAGTTCGAATCATCGATATCAACAATGTGCGGGTATGTGCGCATGATAATATGTTCCGTGGTAATAACAATTTGAATTTTTGAACTTATACGAGGTGCGTTCGATAAATCTGTACTTTTCATGTTTAATTTGGAAATTGACGTCCGACTTTTGTTATAATTTAAATTTTAGGAAATATGGCGAAAGGTTAAAATTTTATTGAATTACATTGTTAGATTTATTATGTTTGAATCTAGGTATTGAGTAACGAGATCTCGTCGACTTCGAATACTTGGTAATTTAGTCGGGTTGTATAGATTTTGTATTTTGATTATTATAATAACTCAAATTTGTTCTTTCGCTTTATTGCGTCCCGTAAATTATCTGTCGATTTATATAAATACTTTTCTCTTTCAATCATTTTGTGCATTACCATGTTGTTAATCTTCCAGTATGTTGATCTTGTTGTCGTTTGCTGTGCATTAAAAGTTTAATTGTCCGGACTTTCTTGTTTGATTGTGTTTTTCTTTCCCCATAGCTTTTCTAAGTTAGCAATCGTCAAAGGTAAGTTAGATTCCAGGAAGGTTCCTGTTTTATCCATCGTGACATCGTCGAGGGCTAAGATTAATTTTCAAAACAGGTGGCGTCTAGGCTTTTTATTTAACCCCCCCGTTTTCGACTGTAGCTGGTCGACCGTTACTCTCGACACCTGGAACTTACCGGCAGTTTTTTTTGATAGCCCTTAGTAGTCAGTATTATTGTTGTTGCCAACTAGGCGTTACATAGTTTACGCGGAAATGCACGAAAACGTTTCAGGGTAGTAAATGTTCGGGAACATTTACAGAATGATTAGATGGCATTGGTTGACCATACGGTGGCGTACACATTTGAATGATTTTTTGACATCAGCATCAAGCCGTATTTCGTAGTTGTTGTTGTTTTCTTGAACATTTAAAAAGGTTTATTCGATTTCAGAAAGAGTTGAAATAATCGCGTTTTTCTTCGAAAACAATGAATGTCAGTAGAATCGCCGAATTGTTCAATCAGCAAACTGGCAGATAAGCATGTGAATCGCAAGTATGTCTTTGAGTTAGTGCGAAAATTTTGGGAGACTGAGTTCGTTGCAACTTGCAAATCCGATAAGAACGAAGCAAAGTAAATAAGTAAAGTAACTTGTAACTCGAAATTATTAATGTTGCGATAAGAGAAAAGTAGTGTGCTGTCTACTTCAACCAAATGCATGGAATGAATGTCTGATACAAACCTGATAGGCACATGTTACTCTTTGTTTCTACATCTTTAACTTTGTTAAAAAAAATTAATCAATTTTACATGCATATTTACAATTTACTTGCAGTTTCGTGTTACTTTAAAACGTATCAAATCGTGTAGTTGTCATCAAATAATTGCTTGTACGATCAGTCTTATTTAAAATGCAACGTGTCTCAAGAAATTTAAGTCGTGATGAGTGTGTCACAGCCCTTACTTTGTCCGAAGAGAGGTATTCTTTCCGCGCTATCGCTGATAGGCTTGGGGTGAATCACATAACCATTTCTCGGGGTCATCCAGCGTTTCAGAGAAACTAACAAACATGACAAGCGATCAGGGCAAGGGCGACCAGGTGCTACTACCGTTGTAGAAGATCGTTTTCTTTGAATACGTGCACTAAGAGAGCGCTTTACCCCCACAAGAGCCCTCCAAACACAACTTTCAGCAGTACATAATGTGCAGGTTAGCATTGAAACCGTCCGCAAACGTCTTCTGGAAGGAAATCTGAGAGCCAGATTACCAGCTACTGGCGCACGGTTGAGCGCAGACCACCGAAGGCACAGATTTGATTTTGCTAGAATCCACTTGAATTGGGAATATGAAGATTGGAGACGCATTTGGTCACAGACGAGTCCAGATTTTGTTTGAAGAGTTGTGATAGGCACATTCGAGTTTTTAGACGTCCAAATGAACGATATGCTTAATGCAATTTTTCCCCCACGACTGCATTTGGTGGTGGCTCAATAATGGTATGGGGAGGCATTTCTTTCAAGGCCCGCACAGACCTACACATCTTCCCCAACGGCACTTTAAACAGTCAGAGGTACATTACGGATGTCTTAGAACAGTATGTTGTGCCATATGCCTCATACACCGGAGACAACTTCCAATTAATGCACGACAACGCTCGGCCCCACACAGCCAGAATTGTGCAAGAATACCTAGACGACGTTGGTATTCCTGCTATGCAATGGCCAGCCAGAAGTCCCGACTTGAATCCGATTAAGCACCTCTGGAACATTCTCGGAAGACAAGTACGATCCCTTCAACCACCCCGACCTAGGGAATTCATTAGTGGAAGTGTGGGATAATCTTGAACAAGAGCAGTTAAGTGTGTTACTAATCAAGCATGGACCGTCGTTGTTAAGCTGTCATAACAGGTCGAGGCGGAAACATTCTGAACCTGTAAACTTACAAAATTTTTAAAACTTTTTTAATTTTTGCTTTGATTGTTGTTAAATTGCGTTAATTGTTGTTAATTTAGATAAAGTATGGTTTACTTAATTTTAAGCATTATCTATGATTACACGTACTTCCTTACATGCAATACTTTAAACAATATTGCGTTTGTTAGTTGTTAATTTCTTGGAGTAGTGTATAACACATAATAGTATATTTCGTCGTTATAGGCAATGTATACGAGAATCAAAATATAGACTGTTATTGCAACACAAAAATATGTGAATGATTGTGTACATATATTCAACTAAAATATATGCACAATCGTATGTCCAAACATCATTTCACGTCTCACTACTGGGCACCGGGCAATTCTCTACACGTGTTTCTTCTCAGCGTTCAGGTAGAAGCACGGGAAACGTATAGTTTAACATGGAATACGAATGACAGAAATACCCAAGAAAATTTTTGGCATTAAGACCTCATGGTTGCGGTTGCAGTACAATATATATACAGGGAATTTTTCTTTTTAGTATACATTGCCTATGTATACTTTTAAAAGAAACGCGTCAATTTCGCCTATTGTGTATGCAACCACCTATACCGACAACTAAAAATCAGAAACAAACGTCACTATGTAAATTATTTGAGTATGAAGGTTATGTTGATGCAGTGTTTATATTAAATAAGTATTTCATCCTGTATATAGGACACAGATGATGACTTTTTGTTAAATGCAAAAATTGACAGGGTGATGATTCCGTAAGGTCCGTGCACATTATATTTCTTTTGTACAAAACACATACATCAGCGGCAAAGTGGTGTAATGGTCAGCATTGCTGCCTTCCAAGCAGTTGATCCGAGTTCAATTCCCGGCGATCGCAAACTTTTTTTAATTATTATTATTCAACGTAGCATAAAATATTTCATTTCATTTCTTCGGTTAAAACGCGATTACTTTCAGTTTTTATTTTATGGGAATTTATTATGCATCCCTCTGATTTCAATTTTCTAACAATTGTGTGACACTAAGTAAAGATTAATTTTATTTTTTAGCATTGTATTAATTTGATTGCTGTGGTCACAGCGTGCTCTAGTTGTCTGTATAGTTGGTTGCCTACACAATAGGCGAAATTGATGCGTTTCTTTTAAAAGTATACATAGGCTATGTATACTAAAAAGAAAAATTCCCTGTATAATAGTAGACATATAGGGAATTTTCCATCTTAGTATACATTGCCTAGGTATACTTTTAAAAAGAATGCATCAATTGCGCCTATTACGTAGGCAACCAACTATACAGACAACTAAAAACGGAAGCAAACGTCACTGTAGTTGTGAATTATTTTAGTATGAAGGTTATGTTTGATGCAGTGTTTATATTAAATAGGTAAATCAAAATTAGCGGAACAACAACGACGATTATTATTGTAAAACATTAAATATCAATAACAGAAAACGGAAACGAAAATAAAAACAACAGTTACAACAAGTTTTCGAAAAGGCACCTTGTACTTCTAAACAATAACCTAAACGGTGTTGAAAAGCACGCACAGCATTCGCAAGAAAGTCAGGATTCAAGCTATTGCATTCGGTACGTAGGCGTTCTTTTAATTCATCAATACTTTGTACTGGAATATTTGCATAAATTTTTCCCAACGGACCCAACGTCCTGGAAACCGATCGTTTAGAAAGTTTCTTATAGCATTCGTGGAATGCGGAGGGGTTCCATCCATCTGAAACCATGGGTCATCTATGTTTAAGTTTTCTATTGCCGGAATGATGTCGTTCCTTAATAGCTTTATAAATGGCTGTATTGAGATTACCATCTATAAAATATGAACCGATAAGCTTGTTTTCAACTATTCCTAGCCATGTATACTTTTAAAAAGAACGCATCAATTACGCCTGTAGGCAGCCAGCTATACAGACAACTAAAGCATGCTGTGGCCAAAACAATCAAATTAATTCAATGATAAAAAATAAAATTTGTCTTTATTTAGTGTTTTCTTGCGTTCTTTATATTACAACCATGTACAGTAAAGACGAAAAAGTGGAAATTCTAATGTGGTGTCAGAATGGTAACATCTTATGAACTATGAGAGACTTATTTTCACTAAAATATCCAGAAAGACCTATTCCTTGTATTCGAACCATACAAGCAATTGTTAGAAAATTTAAATCAGAGGGATGCGTAATAAATTCCTATAAAACAAGAACTAAAAGTAATCACGTTTTAACCATAGAAATAAAATTAAATATTTTATGCTACGTTGAAGAAAACCCCATACTACTACGAAAAATAGGTACACATTTTAATGTTTCTAAAACCTCGGTATTTATAACACTAAGAGAATTTAAATATAAACAGTACAAATTTTCTAATCACCAGGAACTATTCGATGAAGACAAAGAAAAAAGAACAATCTTTTGTGAAACATTCCTAAATTTGCTGAATGTACATGAATACATTTTAAATAAGATAGTTTTTAGTGATGAAGTAACTTTCACAATAAATGGAGAAGTCACTTCACAAAATTTTCGGTATGTATTATAATTCCTCATCTATCCACTATCTAGTATCCTGAAAAACTTATTCCTTAGATATTGGTCCCTCACTAACGCCCATTTACAAAACTTAACTCACAGTCAATGCACTGAAAAGTTAACATATAAGCAATGTATACTAAAAAGAAAAATTCCCTGTATATATAATAAGCAACGACCACTATTGGATAATAACGGAAATGAAAGATAAAAGAGAAGCATAGAGCAGATAAACACATACAAATTAAATAAGGATGAAGCCTAAATTAAAGAAAGAGTTTGTGACTAAAGCAATAGAAGCAAAAATTAAAGAGTACTCTTACCAGGACACAGAAAATGAACAAAGCAGAAGTAAAACAAAATCAAAGCATAGGTGGTAAAAAAATACATAAATACCAGCCAATTAAAGCATTATCAATCTTAGAGACTAATCGTTCAAAGACAATTTAAGAAGTCACAGACCTCCTATTAAGAATGAGCAATTTTGGCACCAAAATTGTAGAAAATTTTAACAAATTTTAAAATATGTTTCTACAAGATATTTAAAAATTTAGAGATTATATTTATAAAACTATAACTTTTTAAACATAAGGTCGGTTACGGTTGAAATAAGGAAAAAACTTAATGAAAAAATGGAACAACAACTGTATGGAACCACAAACCACACAAGCAAAAAGCGATGACTATACCAAAGATAGAACTTGACAACTTGAGAAGAGGGAAAAATCACTTCACGTCCTCCTATTCTTCTTCTTCCTCCTCCTTTATTTAAATAATGCCTGTTTCGCTCTGCTTCCAGCGCTTTGAGGATCGTCCAACCCTTCTCTTTCCTTATCTTCAAATATTCTTGGTAAACGGTCAGAGTATATTCTATCGACATGTTCATTCCACTCGTTCTATTTGCTTTTTATAAATTTTCTAATATTTAATACATTACACTGGTGTATTTGCCCACTTGACACTCTGCCTCTTAAAGTTTTCCCAGCTATTGTCCTTAATCATCTCTGTTCTTTCTAGTCATTGTCTTGTTCTGCATGTCTCAGTTGCTCCCCTATTAGATAAGTAAACTCGTCTCTGCACATGCTGCTCCACAATACTACGGTAAAGGAACAGAGGACCTATAGTTTAAAGTAATACAGCGATATAAATACAACGAATATTTAGACATTTAAACATCACAGTTTCCACAGCCCGGCTGGGATTCACAGAAGGAGAGAGCTTCGATCGGCATAATGAAATAGTAGAACACGTGGGAAACCACAGAAAACAGCTGCAGTACCATGTGTAAAAATGTTTGTATTATCATAAGAAAGATATTAAAAAATATCCTAAAAAAAGAGTAGTTTGTTTTAAGGAGGAGGAACAAGTATTCAAGATCCAGTTTTCAAACGGAAGAACTTACATAAAACAACGCAGACCACAATTAAAAGCCATTCCTATGTTTTATAGATCTAAGCAATATGGCTGAAAATATACCAAGACAGGACTTGTAAGGAATACAAGAAAGATTAGCAAAACATTCTTGTCAACTGTACAGAGCATGTGCAACAAGTAATGTAAGAATTTGTAATGGAACATCCGAAGCATTTAATGCAGATTTAGACCTGAAGCAATAGGGTACGCTAAAACCACATTAATTTCTGGTTCTCAATGAAACCATTACCTTAGGTTTCTGAACAGCGACATTCTGCATCGTCTTGGGACCTCTTCTTCCGTTTACTTTGCTTTGTATCACCAGCCGGAATACTTTTAGCCATTCCTAATGAAACGGACTAATTATTCCGACTTTCTTTTCTTAAGGGTGTTCTTTATTTCCTTATTTATCATTATTATCTATAATCCCTTTCAGTTAGTTGGTTACATGATCTGTCCAAGATGTTCTCAATACTTTTCCATATAACCACAGTTCTTTTTTTATGCTTTATTTCCGGATAAGCTATACACAGAACTGTTATTTGATATCACTAATGACTATATTGACATATAGAGGTTAGTTTCGTAGGAGTCTTCATTCTTCATCAGTTAGCAGATCTTGTGGCAGTTTACGCTTTAACCGTCTGTGGATATGTCTATTTCCTAGTTCAAACGCAACCGCACCTGGACACATTGAATTTGTTGTTAAATGTTCTAATACACGTTTTAATGAATGTTTTTTACTGTAGAAATTTGTAATTCATTATGTAACTGATCATTACAGATGAACCACGGATCGTTTGTAACCATACGATTATTTTTTTTTTTGAAAGCTAGCGCTTATTTTTATTATTGTATTAGATGCTGCTCCCCAAATGGTGCAGGCGTAGGTTAGCGTGGATCTAAAAATAGATGTATAGATGAGATTACCACACTCCGACTTTAGCGAGGATTTTCGGTTTATTATAGGGTACAATTGGGAGAGTTTTGAGTGACATTCGTTTAATTTTTTGTCCAAGTAAACTCCTAAGTACTTAACTCCTTAGTCAGGTAGGTGCCAATGAATGCTTTTATTATTTATTACAATTTCTGGTGGTGTTGTAGGGTATCGAAGGGTAAATATTTTTGCTGGACATTTGCTCGAATTTAGGGTGATGTTCCATTTCTTTAGCCAGTTGTTGCTGTATCGTCAGCTTACATGCCAATGCTGGTATTGTGTATCTGTGGAATGTCATACATAAATATGTTATAAAAGATTGGACCTAATATCGAACCCTGAGATATTCCAGCTGCTATATATCATCGTGGACATAGAATTATTAATCCTGACTTGAAATTATCTTTTACCTAGAAAGGACTTCAAAATTAGAAAAAAATATGTTGGTAAATTTATGGTTAGTAACTTGTGCAAGAGTCCCGGAGTCCAGAGAGTATCAAAAGCTTTGGCTATATCAATAAAAGCTATTAGAGTGTGTTGTTTGGCTTCAAAGCCTCCTTCGATGCTTTCGAATATTCTAGTCAATTGGTAAGTGGTCGAATGCTTTGATCTAAATCCGAACTGAAATGTGGGGCTGACGTTATTGTTGTTTAATTCGGTGTTTAATCTGATAACCACACTTTGAAAGCGGTGTATAATTTTATTAAGAGTAAGTTCTTTAGTTATTTATTGTGCATGTGTGAAGTTTTTGACCATTTTAATCTGTTAACCTACTGCTGTCAGCACTCTGTTTTGCTAATTACCATACATTCAGTATTTTCCTACTTTCTCCACCGCTATTGGAAGATCTTCCATATTTTCTGCTCATACTAATATGTCGTCTGCACAGCGGATGTAATTAATAAATTTGCAATTTATTATGACCCCGCTATTTAGATCTTCCAGCGCTTCTTTAAATATTATTCTGAACATATGTTAAATAAAACTACCAAGTGAGATGAAGAAATAAAATATATGCAAAACAGTTAGGGATACTGGAAAATTCAAGGAATAGGAACAGATTTAATGTTTGTTGTTGGTGGCATAATTATCCTGATCAAAACAATGGGAGTTCTTTAAAGAATGTTAACAACTTGTGTAGAAGCACTAAGAGGGAAAAGTCTGGTAAGTATCACGAAGAAAACAAGAACTATGATAATTTCTAGAAGATATGAAAAATTAAATGCAGGTAGGGCTCACCAACAAGGAATTGGAACAAATATTTAATTTTAAATATTCATAAACTATGAAGAAGAAAGAAATTAATAAAGAAATAGGTGATGGTGTTAGAAACAGTAGTAGACTCTATTATGCAATAAATAAGACGATGACCAAGAAAAAAGAAATTTCGAAAACAACCAAACTAAAAATATAAACCCGTACAACTCACTACCTCGTGAAACATGTGGTTCTTAGATGGATGTTAATTTCTACAAGCTAACTTTCCGATCTGAGAGATTGTAGTTTGTACTTGTAAAACGCAAAGTACAAACAAGCGTGATGGAATTCTTAAAGTGTATTATAACATAAACAAGAAAGAATGAAATAAGAAACGTCAACTAGAAAAACCTGAAAAGGTATGCTCGTTTGTATTTTTCTGATTTGCGTGAAATCTGACAAATCAGTTTTGAGTACAATGGATTATATTATGAAATTGTAGTGAAATATGATTACAATAAGGGAAAAGCCAGCGACTATTTTTAGTTTAACATATAAATTTAATAGATCTTAATCTCACTTGCAGATAATAATAAACAAAGATTCCTCATAACATTACGTAAATGAAATACGTTGTACAAGGTATTCGCTAATTCGTTGTGGTTTGTGCACTTTACCAGGTAGCTAGCCATTTATGTCTGAAACTTAGTCTAACGCAATATATCGTGATCGTGACAATGAGGCAATATTGAAAATTGGATGTTGTAGTGATTTAATTGAACGAAAACATACCCATAGTTGACATTTATAAACAAACAAATTAACTAGCCGTATTAGTGTTTATATATGTACAGGGAATTTTTCTTTTTAGTATACATAGCCTATGTATACTTTTAAAAGAAACCCGTCAATTTCGCCTATTGTGTAGGCAACCAACTATACAGACAACTCAAGCATGCTGTGACCACAGCAATCAAATTAATTCAATGCTAAAAAATAAAATTAATCTTTATTTAGTGTCAAACAATTGTTAGAAAATTTAAATCAGAGGGATGCGTAATAAATTCCCATAAAATAAAAACTGAAAGTAATCACGTTTTAACCGAAGAAATGAAATGAAATATTTTATGCTACGTTGAATAATAATAATTAAAAAAAGTTTGCGATCGCCGGGAATTGAACTCGGATCAACTGCTTGGAAGGCAGCTATGCTGACCATTACACCACTTTGCCGCTGATGTATGTGTTTTGTACAAAAGAAATATAATGTGCACGGACCTTACGGAAACATCACCCTGTCAATTTTTGCATTTAACAAAAAGTCATCATCTGTGTCCTATATACAGGATGAAATACTTATTTAATATAAACACTGCATCAACATAACCTTCATACTCAAATAATTCACAACTATAGTGACGTTTGTTTCTGATTTTTAGTTGTCGGTATAGTTGGTTGCATACACAATAGGCGAAATTGACGCGTTTCTTTTAAAAGTATACATAGGCAATGTATACCAAAAAGAAAAATTCCCTGTATGTATAATCCGTGATATATTTTTATTCCATTAGGTTAATTTCAGGGTGTTAAAAAGTATTCGTAATTGCTAAATTGTTGTTTACCTAACATTCCATTAATTGTTATTTAATACTATTTAGTTGTACTTTTGTCAATGTCCTTGGCATTACTGTGTCTTCTGAAAACAAACCTTGTCCTATCATGATACACTCCAAGAAACACTAGTTGTCGTTTCTAGACTTTTGTTTAACCTTGGAATCGATTATAGATTTTATGTTATGTTGTTGTCATTTGGTGCATAAGTTATTGGTTGTTTTACTAGTTTCCAGCTTCTTATTTCTACGCCCACCCTTAAAGAATAAAATTCCACCTTTAAGTTTGTTTTCTAATCTCATTTCCATTGAACATGCAACCTCGTCGTTTCTTTCATGTTCTATTACTATAACAAGCATGGTTAGATTTATTCTATTACATTTCTCACCTTCCATACTTCCATTTTTGTAAGATAATTGTTGTAATGATGTAATGTAATTGATGTAACTCCTTCAGGAGGAGTTGCTTTCCTCCTTGTCGCACATGTGTGTTTGTATATATGTAGCTTCTGAAAATTAATATTCACCCCGTTACTAATTTCCTTTACCAACACACATTCTAATGAGCCAGTGACGCCTGACGGA
>JABXWE010004333.1:0-54442 GCA_014611495.1 Limonius californicus
TATTAGTTGTCACAGTCGTAGGGTATACTAATATTTTTGTCGACTTTAAGACAAATTTTCTTTAGAAAACTTTAAGAAACATGGTTGATATATTTGAAAACGTATAGCTTGCATAAATATTATCCATGTCCTGTTTTGCTATTAAATACCCAGAAGAGTAAATATTAAGGGGCTACTAAACTGGTGGTAGCTCAGTTGGTAGAGCGCTCGTTTTCTGAGTAAAACGTCGATTCTGGCTTGTGTTCGAAACCTACGCATTACTATGTACATTTATAAAAATCTTGTTTGCAACCCACCATACACGATTTCCCAATCCGGCTGGCAATTGTAGGACGTTAATCCTAAAAACCTTCTCTGAAATTTCTGTTGTTCGGATTTCTGTTGTTAAACTGTACTGTAGCGCTGAGGAGAAACACGTGGCAGAGAAGAGACCGATGGCCAGCAGTGGGATGAAGAGGCTGTCAATGAAAGTGACTTAAAATAAGCTGCGTTAATAAGCGATTTATCAACTGACGCCTTTTTAAATATTATCGAAATAATCGTAAGAACTGATGATAACAAATAGCTGCAAGTCGTGCAAAAATATAATAAGATCAACCTACGTTTATGATGCAAAGTTACCATACAATTAGATAACGTTAATAATATATGTGGACTTAATTTAGCGAATTTTTTCATATTATTAGAGACAACAATCCGTTAAGAATATAATCAACACAGCCCCAATGTTACGATTTATATAATTTCCTTAAAATAAGAGCAACGCCTAGACTACGTAACCTATTTATTTTGTTGCATATTATACGCATTGATTTTTACACTGTTAGGTAGACAGCCCTAAACTCAAGGACAGGTAGGGGACAAAATTAAATCTGTGTAAAAGGTTATGTTAAAGTTTAAACCAGGTAGGTTTAGGATTCCTTTAACAGCAATTTGATTTTTCATTGTAAACCTCTGTTTATACGTGTCATTTAGTGGCTATTTAAAAGCCAATAAAGTTTGTGTAATTGCTAGCTATTAATAATAAAACAAAATTGTATACTTAATGTATTCACTTATTAACAGGGTTAATAGTTTTATTTTATCTCTTATTTTTCACGAATATTTTTACTTGTATCTTCTAACCTCACACAATCGTGCTTTGCAGAAGCAATATCTATTTTTGGTTTTAAATTTAAATCAAAATTGTTGGCATCTAAATACTTCTCTATGCTTACGATCTGGCTGATTAAATATGATTGGAGTGGGGTCTGTATGGCAACTATTTCTTCATTTTCAAAATAATCGAACCGTGATACGTCTACCATACTAAGATCATCAAATAATTGATAAATTCTTAAATTATTGCTATTATATGCAGTGAAACAAACATTGTTAGAAAACCGACAACTTTAATTGCAGGTGTGTAAACCCAAATTCATAATATTCATTTCCTTCCGCCGTGCTCAATGAACATAATAATGGAAAGATACGACAGATAACTTTTTCTTCGATAATTACGGTAAGTTACGTCGACGCGGTTCAGTAAGACAACGAAATTATCATTATGTAGGTTAAGGACAGCCATATTTCAAATTTTCCTTGTTGTGCTTGCACAAAGAACAAGGTGAAAGAAAATTCGGCTAATTCTTAAAACAATCGTTTAAGCGGTGTTTACATCTAAAAATGCTTACAGTTAGCGGATAGTTTAGCGGGACCAATTAAAACGGTCCTACACTTTAGGAGAGGTTTTGTTGACAATGATATCATCACGCTCTGTAAGTTAAGTAATTCTGGTTGTTAATTAGACCACATGACTCCGTGTAAGGCCCGTGATTATGTATGAGTCGGTAAGTGAGGCATATAACAATTAGGTTAAATCGAGATACATATTTAATTATACGTGTGCTCTCGCCTGCGGTGCAATTAATATTTCTTTAATTGCCGGTTTACATTGTTAACTGAATGTTATTTTATACAGATTCATAATAATGCTTCTCGTGGGAGTAAAAGAGATAATAAGCCATAAAACTGCAGTACCACTGCACAATTATCAGACAATGCACGCCAGATCGTAAAATATGGCACTGTAATTATTGGGACGCAACAGATTTTGATGTTGATGTGTTAATTAACGAGATTAGATAAAACAGCGGGAAGCAAACTCATCTCTACATGCTCAAAAATAAACTGTCGAGGTGAAAGAGTTTAACCTGCTCAGAAAGGCTCGGAGATTTCAATGCTGTAGGAGAACACAAACCTAAATTATGTATCCTAATTTATAAAGGTATTAATTTGAGGATTTATTTCGGAATTTTTTCCATTCATAAATTAGAATGCCTAAAATAAAAATTCTGATTGCAAAAAAAACTGGGAATATATTAATAGCTGGCTGTTTTTAAACTAAGCTGTAGAAAATTTCGCTGTAAAACAAAACCTTTCGTAATGTTTTAAAATTATTAATTTTTCTTGAGGCGTAAATAATAGCCCCTATTATACAAAAACTACTTAATGTTTTTAAAAATTGCCATTATTGTTTATAACTGACATGTCCTCTTATTGTGAACCTCCCAGGTCAAAGTTTCTAATTAAAACTTTGTTTGAAGAACCTTGAGAACCATGCACGTCAGTCAACGAATTAATCATTTGCACAAGAGTTGGTGTAAGAAGATGCAAAGATGTCCCAATTTTAAGTATGTCCTAGATAAGCGCACCTTCCTAAGCAAGCATTTTTGTATCGAATTAATCGATTAATTTCTTAATGAAATTTCGTCGGTTTTCTCTACGGTTCTACCACGGCTGTTTTAATGCGTGCGGCCCGATCAAAATATTATTATAATCGTCAGATTAAATCAAGAAAAGATTAATTAAACTCAGCACCTTTTACGGCATCGCAGGCTTTTACTTTTCGCTCTTGATTAAGTTTCCGTCGATGATATTAATAAATAAACGGCGCGCTTTCTGGGCTGTGTAATTTGAGAAGTGCGGCTAAAATTTTTTGTTTTTGTTGCCGTTTTTGCAATCTCGAAGGAAATTAATGTCGCCGTGTTAATGAAATGGGTCTTATCGAAAACATTTAGAACACGAATTTACCTCTCTCTGTTAACAGACAGAATAATTCTTAAAGATATCTAACGGCCATTTTTAGATGTTATAAATGTCTTTAAAACTTATAGCGCTACTTATTGTGACGTTATTCTAAATTACATAATCAGCTTCATAACATGACTTTGTAATAGTTGCTTAAAACCAAAACGTGGTTTAACTATTGTAGTTTGTCTTTTTTTGTGCGGACTAACCAGCAACAATGTTTGATTTTTGGCTGGTACGTAAATAATTAATTAATTAGTTTGTTCTAATTGAAATCGCAAACGAATAAATGCAAACCTTGGGTACTATACATGGTGTTTCTATAATAGTTAATCAACGTTTGAGAGCATATAAAACAAGAAAAATAAAAACGAAAATCATCAATAAAATTTTTTGAAAAAGTGTATACTAAGGGAGATACAGGCCCTTAACTGTCAGCTTCTAAAGATGATTTTAATTTAATATCTCGGAAACCATAAGTGATAAAATGATAAAATTTGGTATAGATAATATCTTTGTCATATTTTATCAGATAAAATTAAAATAATTTAAATAACTTATCCAGGGGTGTCTCTAGCGAGCAGTGCGAAGGGTTAATTTACCTCTAACTTTTTTATAAGTAATTTTTTAAATGTTTTTATTGAAAATTATGATAAATCAAGGTATTTTAAAAAAAAAAGGTACTCTTAATAAACTTCGATAAACCGCACCGTTTTAGAGTAAATTCAATTTCAATCTAATAATCAGTTAAATTTTTTAATTCCGTAAAAAGAAAAACAAACAAAGGAATTGGCCATGAATATAAATGCTGTAATTATTGACAGATTAAATTGACAAAGATATTATCTATACTAAATTTTATCATTTTATCACTTGTGGTTTCCGAGATATTAAATTAAAATCATCTTTAAAAGCTGACAATTAAGGGGCTGTATCTCCCTTAGCATACACTTTTTCAAAAAATTTTATTGATGATTTTCGTCTTTATTTTTCTTGTTTTATATGCTCTCAAACGTTGATTAACTATTATAGAAACACGTTGTATACAATACAACCTTAAATAAATCGTTATTCAAAGCGGCATCTTTCCAAGAAAATTGAAAATAATGTTTAAAATGAAATAATGTTTTTATGAGTTGAATGACAGTCTTGTAAAATAGTCTCGTAAGGCATCCATGGTGTGCACTGGAATTTTAAAAATGGAATTTGTTATGTGGACACACAAAATAGTCTAAAGGAGTCAAATCATACATCGTGTAGAAAATCGGTCGTTACTAATTAGTTCATCATCGAAACATTCTCGTAGATATTCAACAGTAGCTTGGGCAACACGTAGGTAGTCATTTTGTGTCCCTCTTTGGTGTGAATTAGTTGTTACACTCGTTTTGGCATGGACTAGTTTGTTGCAATTTTCTATGGTTCTCTGGTCCCGGATACACAACCGAATTCCTTCCTGTAATCGGGCGTATCGGAGTTGCGCCGATGCCCCATAAAATAATCCGGGTACGCACTAATGAGGGATTATCTTTGCGTCGGAGTTGCGCCGATTCTCCCTGAGACTGGTCTTTTAATGGTAAATAATAAATAATAGTAAAATTATTCTTTTCAACAAAAAAGAGCTGTAGATAAAACATAATGAAATAAAATATTCATTTTTTCATAAACACAAAAATTTATTTACACTTTAAAAACACATTGCAGTACTATATAATATAAGTATATTAATTTCTTAGAAATACCTGTGTAATACAAAATACAGCCCCTTTACAAACTGCCAACATACTATGTAATGAACATACAAAACTGTATAGATATATGAAAATAATTTATTTATTTATTTAAATAGTTATGTCTCCGTTTGAAAATTATTTAACACATCACAAAATTTATATATATCGGGCTTGATAAAAACTGCCATTGAGGTGTGAATGAAAAGATTCGCAAGCATTTGTGGTTTTTGCCATACTTGCATTCATGGAAGCCCACATACGTGGAGGAAACTTGGAATCTTCGGATAAAAAGTTTTGAACCAGATAATCTGTATATAAATCAAGGCGACTATCGTTAGGTCTCCAAGTCAAAAAATCTTCTACGAAACAGTCACCAACATGATTTGGCATTAAAAATGGCAAACCAAATAAATAATGCAACCACTTTCCTACTTCCGATTGCCGGTCGCCATAGTCCTTAGAAAGTCCAAGACGTAAGATATTCCTGTACCAGGCCTGGCACACGTGAAATAAACATCCGTACACTGTAACGTCAGGCCATACTTCTTTTAAAGCAGAATGAATGGCAATTTCCAAATCTACTATCACTACTTTTGGAGTGAAATTCAAACCCCATTCAACGCACTTAGTTTTAATAAAATTGAACAATGACACTTACGTCTGCGACAATTTTCCTGGTAATAAACTAAATATCAAGGGTATATACTGTCCATTCTTATAACCATGTATCATAAAACACTGGTAGAAATATTTTGGACAGTATGCCGTTATCCTAATGACCGTAATCCCTAAGTTACAAACCATCGGCGCAATTGCGATGTCAGATTAAGTCTACCTGGGAAAAATCGGCGCAACTCCGACGCGCCGCTGTAATCTTGCTTCTTTTTGTACTTTTTTTTCTGTGAACCCGAACCTTGTAAACAACCCACAAACTCTACTGACTACTAACATAGATTTGGTGACACAATTCCCCTAGAATCAATGAAACAGCCTAAATCTGGAAATACAATGCCCCTATAATCAGTTATACCAACCTAAACCTGGTGACAAAATTATCCGAGAATCAGGAATACCAACCTAAACCTACTGACAACATTCCCCTAACATCAGGAATACCAACCTATATCTAGTGACAAAATTCCCTAGAATTAGGGATACCAACCTAAATTTACTAATAAAATTCTCCTGGAATCAGGGATACAACCTAAATATAGTGACAAAATGCCCCTATCATCAGGCATACCAAACAAAATAAAGTGAGAAGATTCCTTTAGAATCAGGGACACCAACCACATCGAGCGGCTAAGTTCTCTTAGAATTGGGGATACCAACATAAATCTGGTGGCTAAATTCCCTAGAATCAGGAATACCAACATATATCTATTGACAATAAGTCCCCTATAATCGGGGATACCAACCTAAATATAAAACTAAATTCCAGTAGCGTCAGGGACACCAACCTAACTTTTATCTTTACTTTCGATTTGTGGCACGGATCTGAATCTTGCTGGAAAAGTGCTATACCACTAGGTACAAGTTTGGCACGATCTCAACTAAAAAAACCAGAACATCTGTAGATGTTTGATTGTAAGGTTTTCATTGTTGGATTTCAGACGTATTGTGACCGCTGCCTCTGCACTAAATCGTGTGTCATCTAAGAACAGCAACTTCCTCCTACCGTCTGCAGTCCAACTATAATATCATAGCTCTGCACCCACAGAAACATCTACATCATTCGAGCAGTTAGCAGTTGCTCGGTGGGATTGTTTTTTTATAGATGAAACGAGCTTTCTTCACACTTAGAATCATGAATACTGACCCCAACCATTGCTTTCCTAAAATCAGTTGTGATAGTTTTTATTCAAAACCGTTTATTTCTCCCATTTTGTGCATTTTTATCCACATTTTCTTTTTCTCTGCAATTCAGCTTCTGCAATTTCCTTTTTTAGTTTTAGAAATTCGTCTATTGCCCCAACCAATTTCGCGAAAGTAATGCGGTTTTTCAGTGCTCTGCATACGCATGTTTTGATAATTGACATATCCAGTTAGATAAAACCATGCTTCATCATTAAAAAATGTGTTATTCAAAAGTTTGACATTATTGAGATTTTCGCGAAACCACTGGCAATATGTAACTCGCCTTCAATTTTAACAGTGGAACATAATATTTTTATTTTAGAATCTTATTTTCATAATAGTACAAAAAATGAAAATGATGAAGGGCAATATTCATTTCAAACCTATTTCACAAATTTTCAGCAGCATTATAACGCTACAAAGTTCACCTATAACAATTTCTATCAAACTGCCAACTGCGTTGAAAGTAAAAATGAACCAGGAAGACTTGTGAAAAGGACAGCAGAAGTTATTGATAATATTATGGATATCATGAAAGCAACACTTTCTAAGCCGATCAGAAAACTAAGCCAAGAAATTGATTTGTCATACGGTACTTGCCTAACAATAAAAAACCCGATTTGAGTATGTTTCCATAAAAAAATTTAAGGGCGTAAATAAAAATGATGTATTGGATCTTACTTGGTTCAGCGATGAAGCCTGCTTTCACTTCAATGGATATCGTAACAGCTAAAATATCAGAATCTGGGCAACAGATAGTCCCCATATGTTTGAGGAAACACCGTTCCATCTAAAAAAGATCGGTTTGTGTGTCGCTGTTTCAAGAAAATGAAAATTGTTTGCAGATTATATAACCGCCAATTATTATCTCTAAAATACTTTAACCCCTTTTTTCAATGAACTATCTGATGAAGAAATTAGAAATGGTTACTTCCAGCAGAACAATGCCACAGCACATATGCTAATTCTGTCCTACAATTTTACAACAATTTTATGATGATCGGTTAATTAGCAGACATTTGTTTCACCAAGGTCACCCGATTCCAGACTTATTTCTATTCCTTTATCCAAATAAAAAAAGAAAATATTTTTAGTAGTAGACCCTATAATCTATTGCTATTTCACAAAAGTTAGATGAACTTATCCCTGACTCTGGTGAAAGTCTTTGAAAATCTTAAGAGAAGAAATTACGTTTAAAAAACAGTGGTCAACATTTTCAACATCTTTTGTAAAATCCTTTATTTAATTTATTCTGTAAATGTGTATGCAACACTTTTATTTCAAATAAACTTTTATTTACTCATAACCGCATAACCTCACTACTTCGACCACAGGGACCACAAAACGCTTGACACGGCAATATAACCTTAAATATAGCTAACTATAAATATAAAATAAAGCGTTAATTTGAAGTTTCTATTAAATAATTAAATAAATACCGTACTAAAATGTAAATTGTCAGTTGTTAATGTGTCACAGTTAAAAATATTTATAATGTTTACATCTTTATAATTAGAAATTAATCTAAGACAAGACTTTAAAATTCCAAATATGTTTTTGACTTGGGTTTTTATTACTCTCAAAGTATAACAGTTTATTAATTTAAAAGTAAATTGTCAAGCATACCCAACAGGCGTCTCTGATTCGTAATACCGTCAATAAAAATTTAGGTATCGCGGTACCTTATGAGGTGTATTTTGGGTTGCCTATTTTTCGAATAATAGGCTTACACTGTCCTGAGAATTACCCTGTATAGACTACTACGTATTTGTTTGTTTGTTTGTTTTATTTAACGTCGGTCTATTTCTGCTACTATGACTAACTACCGACACCAAGGAGCGATTCTACCACACCTGAAAATTAAATCGAAATTATCTGTAAGTTCATAACATGTATACATCATGTGTGAATTCGTAATTTATAAAATACTTCGTATAAATCAAATATTTTTCTGCTGTTTTCATTTAAACTAATGCATTTTTCGGTTTGTTAACTCTTAGAGCTTTTAACGATAAGTAGTTAAAACCTGAACCGATGACATAACCTATGTTTTATGCAGTTAGTCAGTCACTACAGGGAGTTTATGCACCTAATCTTTCAACATTTTAACTTACACTGTATTTCTAAAATTTAACTGAAATGTAAGTAATTTTCCATTAACTTGACACGCTAAAGAGCAAACACCCGGGGAATAGATGTTTGTGTGTCGAGATAGCACTTCAAAAAATTCCTTATTGCATTCCCGTGCGTCGAAATGAATTTAGAATTGGGTTTTCACAGTATTATTAAGTTCGGGTACGTGACTGCAAGAATATTGGATAACAAAACCAAGAAAACCCACTTTATCTTGAAAGCCTGGCGTCTCAACATTTTTCAGTTACAGACTTACATTTTAATGTGGCTTTTCTAAGAGCTTTGCGCCATATTCCATCTTTTAGGAGGATGCTAAGTATGCCAACAATACAAGAACACGATTTTAAAACAATTTCCAGGTCATAAATAAAAGAACACGGAATGAGAGTCAGCTTTAATGAAGCTCCTTTCGGAGCGGGTACTTAAGTTCGGGATAATTCTAAAAAGCTTCCTGTGTCGCTTTAAGGACTTACAGGATCGATAAATGCCGCTGCGTTCGCAGAACACAAACATAAGTGTGCCAAGTTGAAATTACTTCCAAGCCTGGTGTAATCCGTTTGACTTTGGCATTTTAAATTGCAATCGAAATTAAATATTTAGGAATTAAGCGGAAGTGAAAATCGGGCGCCTAAATTTGGATTGGAAAAAGTTTTCAAATCGGAAATGTTTTAAGTGGATTTGTTTTTAATTGCGTGGAGTTTCTTAATTACAGCGGTTGGTATTCTAAGAAATATTTTTTGGCTTATAATCTTAAATACTTCCAATTAGATTTTCCTGCAAGAGAAGGAACATTTTTAATTTCCAAGTCTTGAAAGAAATGCATGTTTGAAACTAAGAATATGTTTAAAGGACACCTAAACCGGCCTGAACATATTAAATCTCGCTCAGCCTTTTTCGTAGGCAATCCATGCTATTCGTTTTTTTTTATCCTACATAAAATAAAGGTAATGCGTCACGTCTTCCTATTAGACAAATTGTAACTCAGTCAGGATATGATAACTTCGTCTAACTACTCTTTATATATATATATATATATATTGCTGTGTTACTCTCAATAATTAATCAAGCACTATAATTATATTTATAACGTTGGTTGGGGCAAATAAAGTATAAAATGAATGGTTTAAACAAATTGGGCGCCATCAAACAATATCAAATTCTGAATCAAGATATCCTCCTATAGATATCCAAAAGAAACAAATTCATAAATTGTTTAACCAACACGAAATCAAATAAAATTGCACCAACCTTTTTACAGATCTCAAAGTCGCTGTTATAATTGGTCGAACTGTATAAACTCGTGTAGTTGGGAACAAAGCAAGTCCAAACACAAAAAACATAGGGAAAATCAAGAATATTATCATGTAGAAATTAGTTAGCAAAATTCATTTCCAAATTATTTCTCTTAAATTACACAAAATACTATTCAAGTTCATAATCCAACATAGACATAATGAAACACCAATTATTATTTTATTTACTCTTCCAAATGTTTATATTTTTCGTTATAAGAAACACCCACCTTAAATTAGTTGACCGCAAACTTTGATGTACTCCACTTCTGCCTTGAATTTTGAAATCAGCCAACTTTGACGCGACCGATCCTTTAACAAGTAATGAATTCCACGAGCGAAAGCAACACACAAGATGTCCAAGGTTTTATTAGACCAAACGATTGCAGTTAATTGTTGTTTGTTGTATCCAAAACTCGGCCAGAAGCAAGTAAATCCAGCTCTCAATACGTCGTTCCAATCAGGACACCATTAATTGTTTACAAAACTTGTATGAATCGTAGTAAGGTCCTAACCTCCAAATTGTTTCAAAGTAAAATTCCGTATTGTAGTTTCTTCTTGAAATTGAATTCTTTTATTTCATTATTTCGAAGCACTTCCTTTTATTTATTTATTTATTTATATGTAATTATTTTTAATTATTTCTCGTAGATACCAAGTTTTCCACAAGCGACATTGACATTTGTGTCAACTTGTCAGAATAAATTATCGACCAGCTTTGAACAATTGCATTTCGATAAAACAAATGAAAAAACCCACGTCAAATTTCTATTTTTCCATAAAATTTGAATTTTTCCGAGATTTTCACTAATTCTCGATCGTAAGTGGAACGAAACACTTTAAAAACGTAAACAAACATTAGCACATTTATTTTAATTCAAAAGCACTAACTTATAAACACCAAATACAGATTTAGCGAAGCTGCAAAAATAGCGTGCTTTCGGTTTCAAAATCTTATAGCAACTAACTTATTTTACAAGACAAAATTTATCGTTTTTTAGCGAGTTACCTAGCAACCCAATACATACAAACAAATTTTATGTTGTCCCTAAGGGACTCAACCAATAAGGATAAAGTATTAAATTTGACCAAATTAATTAGGAATATATATATAAAGTAGAATAACATTCTTATCACTAATATTACAACATAAAGGAAATCACCAAATTGTTCCTTACAAGTTTACAAGGATATCGATACCTCAAACGGCATATCTTTGATAAAGCATTTGGAAATTGACAAATAAATTTACATTAAATTATCACTAAATTATTAAAAAGAACTTGTTAATGAAATTAACACAAAGCTTCCTCACACACATAAGGGCATTAATACAAACATATTTATCTCAAAAGGAACATATTAAATTCACAAATTTACATTTTAGTATAAAGCTATCAAAATTATTACATTTTTACAGCTCAAGAATGCACAAATAAGATTGAAAAATATCCCCTATGCTTTTCTGAATATGAATATGAACCACAATAACCAGCTTTGCCACCTAGGAACCAAGTTAGAAAGCGTTCCGATGAGAAAACCAATATAGGAACTACTGATTTACATCGTATTCAATTTATATTTTGTTAAACAGCACATTTTCTTATAGTATCGTGAGGGTTGCGTGCATGGTGATCTTAAAGGATGGTAGTTTGTAATAACGTGACATAATTTCACCAAATAGGGTTCAGATACATTAAAAACGTAAACGGATTTTACCTATTTTTACTACTGTGGAAATTTTTTATCGTATGTTCTTATCAATTTTTTGATCATATTTTCCTATAATCTTGGATATGTTGACCTGAAAAACAATATGTAGAAAGTATACATATTAATGTAGCTACAATAACGATAGAAAACTCCTATGTTTTGCTGTTTTTAAGACAGTTTCGTAGCATCAAGTACGAGGAGTGTTCACATTTAAACACAAATGTTTAAATTAAAACTTCATCTTAACAATTCTAAAAATTACATTACTTAAATATTGGCCGTGACTCTTATTAAAATATCCACGGCAATTGTTTCGCTGCAATATTATTCTGGCCGTTACAGTTACGATGTCGAAAAATTCTGTTCATTGTAGCCTGGAATAGCGTATAATAATCAAATTTCTTGCAAATGATGGGGTAAATTCGACTGAAATTCTTACAAGATGCGAGCGCAACACGTCGATTAATGTCTTTCTGAAAGCCAAGTGTTTGTATGGTTGAAATCTTTCAAAGACGTGAGAACTCGTGTTGCAGCTGTTGATCATGACAATGAAGAAAAAGTTAATGCCCTTATTCAACAAGACGTACGGGTAGTAGTAGTAGATTATGGGGAGCGGGGACGGGCTGAAATGCCAAGCAACTAGGCCCCTGAGGGCCCTCTCTCTCTCTTCCTCTCCTACCTCCTCTGCTTCTCTCTCTATAAACCTTTCTGACATTCATTAGAATGTCAGGATATACGTCGATTTCCTCCTGTCCATAGCAAACCTGATATAATGGATCGCCCTCTACACATAGGAGGCTTAAATGTCTTCTGAGGTTACAGGGGCAGGTAAGGACTATCAATAGATTGAGGGTCCGCCGGCTTTTACTCAATAGCCAAATCGTCTTGGATTTTCTTGATCCCGCTACGCAAACAGACAGTTTGTGAAATTTCTTTAAATTACAAATTACTGCCGGACGCCCTAGAGACATTATAACAATCAAGCTACATTATCGTAAGGTGAGCATCAGGTAGACACCGGGCTTGTTGACCGAAGAACACAAGCTGACTCGTTTGCAAATCGTTTCTTCTTTACTGCAGCGATAAGAGAGGGAAGCAGATGAATTTTAGGACTCCATTGTGACAATTAATAAAAACTGGATACATTATTTTAATCCTGAGTCAAAACCTACAGGTATGCACTGATGTCAAACCATAGCTCCAAAGACAAAAAAATCAGAAATTGTCTTGTGACCTATTAAAGTTATGGTAACTTTTTTTTGGGATTTTGAAGGGATGGTCTTTGTTAATCCTTACACGACGTCGCACAATTAATGCAAACTATTATACGAAACTTTTAGGCAATAAAGTTAAGGAAGCGATCAGGAACGAACGGAAGTGGAGACAATGTTCTGTTTCTTTTCTCCAAAACAATGCTCGCTTTTATACCGCTGCAAGAACAACTGAAACTATAAACAAACTTTAGTGGAAACATACAGTCCTGACTTTGCTCTCTCGGATTTTTATTTGTTTGGCCTACTAAAAGAATATTCAGTCGGGAAAGGATTTAAGTCAAATAACAACGTTATCGAAGGAAAGTGTGGATTCGCACGTAACGCAAACACTTCAAGGAAGGTATTAGAAAGCTTTCAAATCGGTGGCGCAAGTGTATCGCTAGGGGTATTACACCGAAAAGAAATATACTTTTTATTGTTGTAATATTGTACCGCGGGTGAAGTATATCCTTGGAACAATCTCAAACAGGAAACGGAAATTACACTTAGCTTCTAACACAACTTTTTCAGCAACCCCGTTTTCAAAATTTAAGCAAGCAATTTTGTAAGACGTGTTCATTCAAATCGAATTATGAGTGATCTGTAAACATTTACAAATTGGCCAACGTTGCCCTGCATTTGTTTGGATGTACTTCCAAGTACCTGAAATTACCATGAATTACTCCACATTGCTTCACATTACTTAGAACTACATTACATTATCGGGTAAAACTTGAATATTGTCTTTACAGTAGAACATTTATAGTCTATATATCGATTTGATACTAGTTATCTGTATAGAATCATACACAGACAACATTTCTAGTGAATACGACAGAATTTCGGATGAATGTAAACAATACAATATTACATTTTTAGATTGATGGTAAATACTTTGATCCTGGTTGGGCAGTTCATTCATTGTACAACAAATTTATAAGAAGGAAATTAAACATTACAATCGTAACAAAGTATCCTTCAAAGTAGCTTCTTTTTAATCGGAAATCGGCTTGAACAAATGGAAAATTATAAATACCTGGGTTGTATTATAAATGAGAAATGGGACCACAGTCTAGAAATTAAAAGTCGGATAGCGCAAGCCAGATCAGCACTTTTAAAACTGAATACCCTTACATGTTGTCGCTATCTAAATTTGCAACTTCGCATGAGAATTGTACGATGTTACGTTCAACCTGTTCTCTTATATGAAATAGAAGCATGGACGTTCACCCAAGCATCAGTTAAAAAGATAGAAGCTTTTGAAATGTGAATATCTGCCACATTCTTAAAATACCTGGGGTTGATGGAGTACGCAATGGGACAGTTCTTACAAAGAATGGGAAAGGTCAGAAAAGTTGTAAATAGAGTTAGAAGAAAGTAAAAAGAATATCTGAAGCATGCGAATTCAAAAATATCATCTACGTACTAGGTTCGAAAAAAGTACAAGATCTTTATTTAGTGTTGCTGTATCAAAAGTTGAAATAGCCTTGATGGTAGTCAACCTTCGTTAGGAGATGGCACTACAAGAAGAAGATATAATATTTCTTGTAATATAATAAGAAGGCGGCCTCGGTGGTCTTGTGGTTAGCCAACTTGCCTATAGATTCCAGGGGCGCAGGTTTGATCCTGACTGTAGGTGAGATTTTCTTGTTGGAAAAAATCTAAAAGTGGCCTTTCTTTCAGATAAGTAGTAAACCGTAGGTCTCATGCTACTGCGATGTGTGACACGTTCAAAATCACTACTGGAGTTGGAATTATTCCAGATAGGCAAAATTCTTAGTCAGGGTGTACAATGGGCCAAATGTGGCCTAAATCTAAAGGGTACTTGAAAAACCGCATCCTAAATCTCGCCCAATCAAAACAAACGTCAAAATATCTAATAAGAATGTAAAGCACTGCAGTTATGGGCATAAACTACGGTACGCACAAGCCGAGAGGCCCAAACAAACGTATATTACCGATCTGAGTTGAAGGTTTCTTTGAGAAAGCTAAGCAAATATTATTCTGGCAATTTCACTAAATATACAATTTAAAATACTACACTATTTTAAGAATCACTCTTCTAGTAGCTAAATATTAATTATGTAAAATTAGATGTGTCCTGTAAAACTATTAAATTTAATGGAAGCTACTTTAAAGAATATTTTGTTATGTTTGAAATATTTAATTTCCAGCTTATAAATTTATTGTACAATTTATGAACTGCCCAATTGTAATGTCAGTTTGCATTTTTCTGGTTTTACTGACTACCATAATTTTAGTTTTTGGTTTATTTATGTTTAAACTAAAACGATTGCTAGAACTATTCACAGTATCAATCAATCGTGATCGTTTCCCTCGAGTAGAACGTTATCATCTGCGTAACGCAGGTTACTTCTACTCTTTTTCCGATTATATTGATCCCTTCTGGACTGTTTTCCAATGCCTCTGTAAATATCGCTTCAGAGTAGATGTTAAATAATAGTGGCTACAATATGCAACCTTGTCGCAGTCCTCTTAGTATTTGGATGTGTTCGGTTGATTCTCCTTTAATTTTGACGCCAGCTGTTTGATTCCAATAGAGTATATCCTTATTGTCCTGCCTTATTGTTGTTAAAATGTCTAGAAGTTTTTATTGTTGCACACGCTACACGTAAACATCGACAGTCATGTCTATATCTTTCGATTAGAATTTGCAAACGGTTTCATATCGTTTATAAATCCTATTATTCGTTATCATTAAAAATATTTTTAGTGTTTGGCTCATCAGGCTTATAGTTCGATTTTCACTGCATCTCCTACCGTTTGTTGTTTTTGGGATGGCTACAAAGATTGATGTTAACCATTCGTTAGGTATAGAGCCTTGCCGCTCTAAGCATTTTTGATTGCTTATATCACCTCTTCTTTGGTTATGTGCAGCCCAGCACTTGCGTCTATATAATTATGCTATAGAGTTCTGTTGTATTTTCAATTTCCATGGTTACATCTTTCCTTCTGCACTTATTGTATTTTCCATCATTATTTAAAGGGATATTAGAATTTCGTGGTCTACAGTTTCCCGTAAGTTCTTTAATTTTCTTGTGTAAATTGAATATTTGTGGTACAATTCTTCGACTTCACTATATCTATCAATCAACCATTTTTCTTTTCCTTCTCGTATTTTGCTACGAATTGTTCGTTGTATTTGTTTATATTTCTCTGTGTTTATATTTTTCATTAACCTGCAATCTTCTATCTTCTTCTTCTTATTTTTAATTAGGTCATTGACCTGTTTTGCAATCTTCTATGAGTTGCTGAATTTCATTATTCATTCAGTCATTTTTCTTCATCTTATTTCCCGATTTTATTTGTTCTTTGGTTATTTCTAAAATTGGTTCTTTTAATGTCTTCCACATTTTATTTACATCATTATCGTTTCCGCGTAGTTTTTTGACTACACCTTGCATGTCTCTTTTTAGCTGTTGTTTTTCTATCCAGCTGTATATGTGGATCTTCCAGTTTATTTCTATCAATTCTTATGTTATTATTTTTCGTTCTTATATTTATATAATTTATAATCTTGTGTTAAACTTGGCAATAATCGGGTTGTAATCTGAACCTACATCCGCTCTTATTTACAAGTAGGTAATCTATCCCACGTCTGATTATATTATTTGGAGTTTGAGCTGGCGAGCTCCACGTGTGCATCGTTCTTGGAGATAAAATTTACAATAAGTATTAGTGATTATAAACTGTCCTTCGCGATAAAATTCTAGAAGTCTATCTCTGTGCTAATTTCTTGCACCTAAGCCCCTACTATGTCTTCGTGTTTCCCTTTGCCTATCTCTGCGTTCAGATCGTCCATTACTATAGCCATTTCATGTCTTTTTACTAATTTGATTCTGTTTGTGCTTAGAATTCTTCCACTATATCCCCGTCTTTATCTGCAGTTGAGGCATACATTTGTATGACAATAATATTAACAGGGTGTGCTCTTATTTGTATCATCATAAATCTGTCTGATGGTGGAATAAAATTGATAAAAGATTTTTATATTTTCGGATTGACCAATATTGCCACATCATATTGATGTGCATTTTCGTTTCCGGAGTAGGTAGTACATTTTGCCATTTTATCGTATTTCGTTTCTACCGACCATGTCTAGTTTTAATTTTTCCATTTTTCTGCAGTTACATTCCTAAGCTTTCCTGCTTCATATACACTTCTAACATTCCAGGTTTCAATTTTCTGGGCGGACCCGGAGATTATTCGCACTCTCCGCCCACTTAAGGACTGAGAGCCAGTTTATTTGTGTTTTCAGCCGTTGCTGATTTTTCTGGGAATTGAAATAGTGCGGTTGTTTTCCCTTGCCTTCACCCCGCTGTTATGTTACCGTATAGACATACAGTGCACCTAACATAGCTTTGCCGGTGAGTCAATATGCGCACTGGCAAAACGGTAGTAGGGATTAGCTTTGAGCTGTTAAGATCGCTAGTACAGCTAAAGAAAAAGTATTATGTCTATGCTTATAATTTAGTTATATGATTATTTTCTGCTTATTTTATAACTATAAATAACTAAGGATTAGTGTTTATTCACTTACTTACACTTTACTAATTATTAATGATAATTATTACAAAAACACCACTGTGCTATTGCAAGCTAACCTCTAAACTTCTGTAGCTAATTGTACACGGCTCGTGACGCGTGTAGTCTGTCACTTTCTTACACCCACCTTATCTGGCCATCATTGTGCGCGATGACCGGCTAACCTATTTTAGGTCCACTGTACTTTATCCCCGCCAACATATTATTCAGCTAGAACTGTTCTCGACTTCCACTTCTAGCTGATACTGTTAGTACTGCTGCCCACTACCAGGCCAGTTTTGGTTTGCCCCGCGTATTTGATTTCCTCGGCACCTGTCATATCTGACAGGCTTTTCCCTATTCACTACATGGGGAGGCGTCCGATGGGGGATCTAACAACCCTCATACTATCATAAACCTCTAAAAATGAATAGGTATATGTGCTTGTATTTGGCGACTAATGGTCGTCTATTATTGACAATTAGAACAACCGGCAGTATTTGTTATCAAAAAACACAAAACAATCAAATCCAGTTGCAATTGTTTAACCGTATTCGTGTCAAGTCGAGTTTGTGTGTTTTATTGAATAATCTTTCCTGTCTTCTTCAGATCTTTTTTGTTCATTGTTTTTTTACTCATGTGTTATATTTGTGTTCTTAGTAATAAACAACAATGCAGAGAAACTATTTAACAACAGAACAACGAAATTTAGCCGTTGCTATGAACCAAAGAGAATGTCACCAGGTCGACATTGCTGGTATGTTAGGAACCACGCAGATCGTAATTTCGCGCCTTAGAGAAACAACTACGACTGCAAGAAGACCTGGAAGTCGATCTTTTCGCATTACAACACCTTGTGAGGATCGACTTGTGGTAATGAATGCAAGAATGCACCCCTTTTCAACTGCTCAACAACTACAACAAGTGCTCCAGAATGCCACAGGACATCGATCCTCCGACCAAACTGTGATAAATCGATTGTTTGAGGTAGGACATGCCTCATACCGCCCCTGAGATGTTCTGCAAGAACTATGGCTCAACGAAGACACCGGGGGTAATGGTCAAGACGTAGGCTTCAAGAAACGATACCGCGGGATGATATACTGTTTTTGGACGAGAACAGATATTGTCTCATCAAAGATAGCCGGCATCAAAGAGTATATCGTAGTGCCGGAAATCGTACGTTACCTCAGTGTACTCAACCAGTCATTGCCTTTGGTAGTGGTGGTCTTACGGTATCGGCTTGAATTTCTTTAGTGTGTCGTACTGACCTCCATATCTTTAATGGTACACTCACGGAACGACGTTATGCCCAAGAGATCATATGAACCATGAACCGTTGCAATACTGCTGGACGGGAATATTTTGTTTTTCTTGACGACAACGCAAGGCGCATCGTGCTCGGGTTGCTTTAGAGATGCTTCGAGATAAGAAAATAAACCATCTTGCTCTTCTTCCGCTATCTCGAGACCTCAACCCCATCGAGCATGCAGAGACTTCTGGAGCATCATAATCCAAGGCCTACTACTGTGCAACAGCCGAGGGATGTATTGCCGGTACTGTTGCATCAAATTCCACAAGAACATATTGATAATTGCATTGCGAGTATGCCGGAAAGGTGCAGAGCAGTAATTACTGTCAGAGGAGGTGCCACACTGTATTAGAATTTAATAAATTTAATTTAGGTGAAAGGAGACAACAACGATTATCATTATAATATTGTTAAATTCCTTCTTTAAACGTACGTTTTCATGTTCATTACTAAAAAGACGTTACATTTTGTTGTTTTGGTAGTTTTTTTTCATTATAAATGCAATTGGTGTTGCCTTTACGTGTCTTACACTGCAATATCCCTATTCATTTTTGAGTAGTATGTTATATAATATTTTTAAAACAGTTCTTCAACAATTTATTTTTAATTGTTGTTAACAGATCCAACAAAAATATGTTATTTTAAATAAGTTTACATAGCAATTAAGTATATTCTTGATTTGCCGCTACGGACTTCGCGTTATTTAGACTAACTGACCATTTTATATTCTGTAATTCGGATTCAATATTGCAGAGTACCCCATTTCAAGTTTAAAAAATTTCCAGGGACGCTATCGGAAAATATACATAGAAATACGAAGCAATGGTTTCCAAGTTATAAATACCCAAAGCAATAGAATAGTTTGATCCTAGTTTATTGTTTTTTTACGTTGTATTTTTAATGGCAGGGTATTAAATGTTATTTTAGATTGATATTACCGTGAAGATATTCCTTACAATCTAAAGTATGAGTAGCTACTTTAATTGTTGCAGGAGAAACAACTTCCAAACATGCCTAATTTTCACTATTATTAACATTCATAAAAATATTCCATTAAAAATTGTCTTGCAATTTGCATTAAAATTTCGCGAGATGGCGAAGGAAGGTGTGGTATGGGTATTATCACTCGCAAAGTTCGTCTGTGAGACCTTCTGTGAAAGCTTCGATGTATTGAACTGCATAAAACAAGCTACTAACACTAACCATAAGTGATAACCACCCCATCTGCTACTCTGAACGATAGCATTGGCAATCAACCTAACAACGTTCATGACCTAAATTAAACGAATTTGCTTTTAGTTTATGTGGCATAGGAAAAAATGAATAAAAAGAAACTGACAACCGAGACGAGTAATGTAAATAATCAAATATAGATGTATCAATCGATTACGTACAATTCATTTAAAAAGTTTAAAAACTTTCTGATTTATAAAACATAAGATTTGTAAAATAGTGGTTTATAAAACATCTATTTGATAATTGTTTCTTACCTTAATGCATTGATATTAATAATAATTAGTAAGTAGAAGCAATATTAATACCATTTGCAACGGGTTTTAATAGCCTTCTGCGTCTTACAACACGTCATTACGAAAAGCAATTGCTTCTACTGATCAAATAGCAAAAATCTAATACAATATGTTGAAATTATTAATAATATTTTATTTATCAATTTAATGCCTATTTTGGAAGATTAACATAACACCATCCTGGTGGCCTTTTTGGTAAATAGAAGTGAATGTAAATATGTACTAAAATTTGTACTTTACTTAGCTAGACAGTTTACACTCCCCCTGTACAGGACAATTATGTTACAATCACTTCACACGACCATTTCAACCCTTAATACACACTTTCCAACCCTTGAAAAAGACAAATTCACACCTTCCTTAAGGTAAATATGTTTTCAATTTTCAAGGACGTGACATCCAATAAGGAACACTTTGTGTTTCTACTAAATAAATGTGTTCCTAATTATATAAAAATAGTTTTCATATTCAATTTAGAAAGGAAAATCAAGCTTAATATCTCTTCACACACAAGTGAATTAGGAAACAAACATGAAACTTATTTTTTTGTTTTGAATATTGCACCAATCTTAATTGTGAATATTTTTGTGTAGCCTGTTCTTGCGCAAGACTTTTCATTTTGCATTTTGGACTCGAACAGATATCAATTTCATAATTTGTATAGAGCTAAATTGTTGAATTGTTCTTAAAAAGTAATTACAATATTATATAAAACATATGGCGCTTATTTTTGAGATGCTGAAGGAATCCTTATATCTTGAGCAGGAGGAAATTTTACGCTCACTTAATATAGGAACTGCTTGAACAAATTATGTAGAAACGTTGCGGTAAGTTAGCCACAGGCTAAAAAACAGGCAGAACTGTTCGTAAAATTTTGAAACACTAGGAAATGATTATTTTGGGTCATAATAAAATAATATTTTCAGAATATCTGCAGTTGCTAAAATCTCGTAACGAGAAGTGAATAAGATATAACAAGACGGTTTGAAGAGGAAAAAATATTTCCCACATAAAATGTACTACATGTGATTTTATTAATTTAATTTAGTTTCCTTAATTATTATTCAAAAGTGCTTAGAAAACTTTCATTAATACGTGATGGTTTTAATAAAACTTAAATAGGGGATTAAAAATAAAATTATAACAAATTTTTAACTTTCGAGAAAGTAGGAGGTCATAGTTTAAAAGCAATTTTACAATTAACGCCCCATGCGATAGCCAACAACTAATAGAAAACATAGAACAATTAGAATGCTTTAACCACGATTCTGGCTATCTCCAATACTTGCTGATATTTGCTATTGTTTAATATTTTCTGAACAGAGGTTCTTAGATTTAAATCAACGATCATTAGCGGGGATTAAACGATTCCTTTAGAATTCAACAATCACTGAAGACTATTTTTGTAAATATACATCAAGCACTCAGATTTCATGTTATCAAGACTTATGAGGGGATTTTTCGTGAATGATTCTCTGAGCAGAGACTTCTGATCCGAGCATTATTTTGCAAAGGACGATCTTTTAAAAGACGTTTTAAAACACAATACCGAAATCGTACATCTATCAATCATTTCTATTCTACTGGATATATAAAATTAATGCGGCATGTTACAGGCCAAAGGAGCTTTTTCGTCGACTCGCAACAGGACAGTTGTAAGAAGGCCTACAGTTTAGTTCAGAGGAGTAGGGGTGGTTCACGGAAACCGCTTACGGGAGGAAAATCGTACCTAGTTCTGTACAGCGTAAGTCATAATTAACGGTCGCCACCATCCAAATCACAGCAGATTACCAGTTCTCGTAGAAGGCCGAGAAGCCAGCAGCTTATGGGAATTGGACTGACCTTTATTGTGCGTCCTCCTATATATATATATATATATAAAACTTGCAATGTTCATGCGCACAAAGATGAAAAAATACATAAAATAAAAGATAAGGTAAATTTCAAAACCAAAAAAAGAAAGGACAACTGGCGACTGAAGGTCGCTTTACGTCGCATTTTAAAACAAGATTCAGCAGATTTAACTCGGGAAAGGTTTTCACCACACAATTAGAATTTCTCTTACCTTAGTGTTGTTCGGTAGGGAGCAGAGAAAGGCACAAGTTCCTAAGATATTCGGGAAGCGGGAAAAATTCGCTGTTACGCCCCTGAAGATTGGATCGAATGGAGATAACGCTACGGCCAGGGCTTTTTCGACGTCGAGAGAGAAGAGACGGGAACTTCAGATGTCAAGATCTCCGCCGTTGGACGGGAGAATCGCTTAAAACGGCTCGAAAAACAGAACTTCCACGGGTTTGATAGCTTTTATCCGACACAAGTTGAGAAAACAATTTCACCGAATTATTTTTGCAAAAAGCTGACACTCTGCTAATACTTTTAATCCGACACAAGTCGAAGGTTCTTTTGCCTAACGCAAAAAAAAACGAAACAATAACTCACTTAGCAGAAGAACTGCGACACAACCCGGTATACAAAAAAACACACCAGTTTACTCCCAAAGCCTAGCGTCCACTGACTTTCCCCTCGCCGCAAAACATTCACCCAAGCCTAATTTGGTCTAGAACAAATTTGTACACGTGCGATTTCCGAGGAACATAACATTTCTAATGCTGCTGACACAAGGGGTCCAAGAACTCCTTCTGGTCGGCGCCAACAGACTAAATAAACATGTCAAACGTTAGATTAAGTTTCGAAAGTGGCCTCCCATAAATTTAATTTCTCAAAATAATGAAAATTGTAATCAACATAAGAACAGCAAATAAAATTTTAATTTCTGTGAAACGGCAAAACTACACCAACATAATAGGCAACTAGGAAATGATAAGAAATGAATAATTGAGGCAGGCAATGAATATTTTGAAATTTAATTACTACATCGATAGGTACTTGTAGATATCTCAAATATATTTAAATTGCATTACCTTTTTGATATTTTTTTGTCATACCATATCTATAAGACAACTTGGAATTATATAATTTTCTTTACACGAAGCTCCACATAAAATTATGTATTAACTTTCTGGTTTCCTCTAAAATTAATAATTCGGGACATAAACTCTTGGCCATAGTAAAAGTTTGGTTTTGCTTTAATATATATATATATTTGGCGGCGTAATCTAAAACATGAAAATTACAGCTGAAAATTGAGCACTTTACGTAAAAGGGTTTCTAAATATTTAATGCCAATGAATAACTCTCATTTTTGTTGTTTCAGAACTGTGGATTATAGTTGCTATTTCATTTAATCAAACTAAAATTATCTAATTATTAAAAACCAAAATTTCAAGCTATATTTAACAAAAACAATAGAACCAGGATATTTCCTATTAAGAACAAAAAGAGTTGTGCTACACATATTACCTCTTCCATTTTCAATTTCCTTCCTGAAATATATATTTTATACAAAAAGTAATTCCGTAGAAGCAATAACACCGCCATTTCCTGTTTCAGAGGTTCGACTGGCCAGTTGCTCGACCAGTGGAAGAAAATGAAGTAGTGCAAATCGAACTCATATCAAGGAACCGTTTATTTCCGGATAAAGTAATAGGTTTCTACGGCTTAATTCTACAAAGGGTCGTAAAGGATGGAAGGATTGCTGTTCTCGATAACCTCATTGATTCCAACCATAAACCGCTACCGGTAAGGACATTAATTATTTTTACTGACACATCCTAACTTTCCGTTAGATTAATTTAATGTTCTGTAGTTTATTTTTAATATAACACAACGACTTCATTTTCTACGTGGGATCAGATATACAGCGTGGTGATAAAATTCCGCACAAAATTCGTAATTTTGTTATTTAATAATTTTTGGGAAAACCCTGAGACGTCAATTTCATTTATTTAAAATACATTTCCTAACGTCAATTAATTTTTATCGGATTTTATTTTGCGCTTTGATTTTATCATTAATTATTTTAATGGATACCCCAATTTGCTCCTCTTACTGTATATTTTATACATACGGATTTTTTGACATATAATCAGAAAGTTAAAAAATACAGAATTTGTTTTTAATGAAAATAAGAACATTATGAACAAAATTACCTAACGGAAATATTCAAATTATCCACCATTAACCAGCAGGCATTGACCAGCACGTGTGTGAACACTCAATATACGCTCAATAATTTTCGGGTTGATACATGCCATTCCTAAAAGAATCCGACATCTTAAATCGTCTAAATAGTTTGGCCTATTACGGTTTTTTTCCTTTCCCCCTGGTTCCGTCTACCCTTGGTTCTGGAGATACTTCAGCCTATAAGGCTTATTATATTCACCCTGGTAATTACTCACCCCCAATTTGTGATCTTACTTCCTTGTACTGCAGCGTACAAGTGTGTATTAAAGTCTTCCGGTTCCATGCATCATTGCCCGAATATGCGTTGCCTATTACCAGCCAGAGCATCGCAACTGCATAGAATATGAGTCTGCCTGTGGAGTCTCCATCAAATATCTTGATCCTCCTGAGGTGCTCCTTTACAGTCGCGTGTCCTGTTAGGAAGTCCGTAAGGATTCTTAGCTGTGTCTTGCTTAACCGAAACAGTTGTGTGGCTCTGTTTGTGCTAGGTCCTTTAATAAATGGCTTGCTATGGGTTGACCTTGATCTGTTGGTCCAGTAAACTTTGTGTTGGTTGCAAATCCATTCGCTGACGAAGCTACGGATTGTATTTCTGGATACTCCCAATGCAAGTTCAGGACCGTAGTAGGGTCCTGCTAACCCCTGCCTTGCGAGTTTATCCGCTTTTTCGATACCTTCGATCCCGCAGTGGCCCGGAACCCAGAGCAGTCTTGCAATGTTCTGCCCTGTCGGATCATTGAGTTCTTCGTAGTATTCCTACACCAGTCTGTATGAATCCTATTAATGTTAACTCGCCATTTCACATGAGCCCATAGAAAGAAATATAGCGATGTTAAGCCAGGTGATCGTGTAAGCCATTCAAACGACCCTCGCCGCCCTAACTATCTATCAAAGAACATATTGTCAATATACAGCCTGACTTGTACACCAAAATGGGGAGGATCTCCATCTTATTGAAACCAAATACTTGAAATGGGCATATCATGATCTTTCATTATTTAGAAAAAGAATCGCTAGAACTGTACCTAACTGGCAACGCAGGAAATCTAAATATTCAATATTCTTAATATAATATAATATAATATAATATAATATTCTTCAAAAAGTATGGTCCTATCATTTCCACCCATACGTTCACTGTTTCTCTAACTAATATCTGCAGTTGTGAACATTTACTGAACCATTAAGACCAAAAGGTCTCATCAGATAAAATAATATTGTTTAAAAGTTTGGAATTGTCACATTAATTCTTCACAAAACGGTAATCGACAGTTTGGATCATCTTTCGTCACGTCATTACGTGACTTCACCACTAATGTACTCAAGCCTCCAGAAAATGACAAACCAGATGCTTTAATTATTTCATGAATTCCTTTTTTGGTTTAGTCTTCTTTTGTCCATTATATATAAAAGTTATGAATAGTCGAACGAATGGCTTCAACTTCACTATAAGGTAGCACGCTTTTGGAACAACGACGTGGTGTTTGTTTACGAAGGGTACAAAACGAAGTGCTTGCACCTGACATTATCAAATTTTTACTTTTACGATTCGCTCGCAGGAACTCTCTAAAATTATTGTAACGGCCTGAACCCTTTCTTTAAAATTTTCTAATGGTATTAGAGTAGCGTTGTTTTCAGCTTCCACTTTAAATTAAAAAATTCCACTTTATTGGTAATTATTTCCCGAATCTAGCTAGGAGGTACTTTTTCTTTAATACCAATAGTCCTTTTAGCAGCCTCCTTTTCACCAAATCGATCAGTTTCAGACTACAAAAACTGATAGACTAATTTTAAAATATTGAACATAAATGCAACTAGCATTATACATACTTGAACCGATTTCACTAATATGAGCAGCTAATTTTTGGTTAGACACTGAAATTAAACGTTAATAAGTGTAACTTGGTTCTGAAAAAACTACATTTTAAGCACAGGTGAGCAAAAATAGCGAAATGTGAAACACAAACAATGGCAATTAACGAGAAGACTTATAATTTAATAGACTCGCTCGCTGCTGGAATGGTTCTTCTGTAATTATTATATTCTAACTCGTGAGTCAAGTTTATTAAACAAGTGTGGTATTTTTATTTTTCAAACAACTTTGCTGATGAATGGCTGGTATTACTGTTTAAATCAATTTCCCTTGTGGAAGTATGAGGATACTCTTCAGCTTCAAGGAACACAATTTCATTTCTTCGCTTTCTTGAGGCCGACCACCTCCAGGTAAATCTTTTCCACTACCAGTTTCCACAAATCTTGTAACTATTTTGCTCACTATAGATATTGCAAGAGGTGGTCTACAGGGATGTTCTTAGTATCTCTAAGCTGACAAGCGTCCTCGTGAGTTTTTAATCTAACCATAATTAGCATTTCTTTTCTTTCCCCTTCAGTTTCACGCACCATTTCTACTTTAAGTTTAAAACATTTATCAGTGTTTCACAAATGTGCTAAAGTCGACAATTTAACACTTCTTAGGAAACAGATGCTGGTCAATGCCAACTAGTTAATGGTGGACAATTTGAACATTTCCGTTCCGGTACTTTTTTCTATAAAGTTTTTAGTTTGACTAGTTATAAATCCTGAATTTATCGAACTTTATGTGCAGATTCCCCGAAAAAGCATTAAATTACAAAATTATTAATACTCTGCGGAACTTTATCACCATGCTGTATAAAAGGGATAGCTGCTGCAATATTTTAGTCATGACTAATGCTTCAAGCTGTAAAACAACGTTATATCAAGCAATTTTGCCGTCTTACTAAGGTCTAAAAATATTATATCGTTCTGAAATGTTAGATCCTCTATAAATGTATTACTCGTAAATATGTACGCAAATGATATTCTTTGATACAAAGTGTGCGCAGTATTGGTTTAGGGAACAAATACTCCCTTTCACATTTGGAAATTTCTGATTTAATACCTTTAATACGTAGTATTTAGAAAAATTTAATACTTTAATAATAGAAAAACACGAAGAAATAGCTGAAACTCAAATTAACGCTTTTAAAAGATATTTCATTCTGTCGGCAGCGAATAAATTGTTGGAATCGAGTCAAAACGCATGATTTTCCATTACTATCTCTCATTTGAAATTTTCCTAGCCGGACTGTTTTAACCCCTAACAATATTACTGATCGTATACTTGATTTAAGGGCAAACCCGTTGTATAAACATCCTGTATTATAAAAACAGATATAACATGAAGCGCACGCAGACAAATCCTGCAGTTGCGGGAAATGAAAGAATTGCGCACAATTTAAGAAAAGCCTGAAAAGTTTTTGAATAACCGGATGTTTCGAGGCCGGTTTTGCGCTCCCTTTCGGCCTCTACATCTCGTTACGCTTGTACAATAAGAACTGCTATCTGAACTTTAAGGTTGTAACGTTTGAAGTTACTTTGGGGTGTAGTTAACGTGTTTCTCAAGAATCAGTAGCACAACTAACGGTTAAAGGCACCCCACAATGATAATTGGAAGACCCTGCACTCTTAACGTGTAATGGAAATGTTAGATAACACACTATTCCATGTAGAATTGTTATTGGAAACCAGTTCAGAATATAAACCGGTTTTTTGACCGTCAAAAATTGGTTGTGCATCGTCGTTAGAATCTCAATACGATTTCAGAATCGAAAACGCTTTCCGTTTCTGGAATCGGTAATAGCTTTCCAATTCTAGAATTGGGAATTAAATTCTCTTCTTCGAAAATTTGTGTTAGATGTTAAGAATCAGAAATGGCCGAGACTTTTCATCTGGGCTTTCCCATACTTTCAACAGTAATTTCTTTACGGCTTCGTAACACTGACTTACTTTGTGTTTATACACTGTAAATATATGTAAAAATGGCTTTAAACTCACAGAAGTCAAAATTTGTAAACAAATAAAAATGTGTTGTAGACTTTCTAAACATTTACAATGTTACAAAATTTAAAAAAACCCTTAAAGATCTTTTAGAAATATACTTCAGAAAATTCACAAATTATACAATATTTACAGTTACATTCTTTAAAAATTTGATAAGCTTAATAATCCAATTTAAAATAAAAATACCTTCCTGGCATTGAAAACGCTAAAGAGGCGATTGTAGTTTTATACATTTCAAATAATTTGTATTCTATCTTGTACTTAGTAGGATGTACATCTCTTCAAAAACCGAAAATATTTAAATAATGTTTCTGTTCTTCCACAAATTATGGCTGAGCGTGAGCTGTTTAATTTCACCTTCTGTGTGACGTCACAATTTTTCCAAATTTCTGAAGCACATTGCTGTAAGGCAAAAGGAACAAGTAAGTAAAATAAAACCACAATCCACCTTAAATTATAGAACTTACTGTCCGAATATGTCTTGTAGATTGTATATCGAATTACCATTTCTGACAAATTCAGGCAAATCTGTAGATTTCATGTTCTTACGTAGTAGCTTTTTACCAGGACTGAGCAGAACACTCGTTCTTATCACGGACTTTAATACTTTAAACTGAAGAAACGCTAATCCCTAGTGCATCTATCGGCTAACCAATAAACGATTTATTACCTCGTAGACACATGAAAGTGGTATTAGATGGCCGCAATTCTCCTTTTCCCGCTCAAAGTAATCAAGCAAATTCAACACTAACTGTCGGCACTACAAATAAAAATTAGTTCTGAAAAGAACTGTTTAGCAGAAGAATTTTCCAGATAACTCGTAAAATTTGACGTCAGACAGCGTAAACAACCAGAGCGACAATTAATAGCTGACATATGGCATCGTCACATGACCCCACTACCCGTATTAAATCAAGAGGTGAACCCGCTAGACAAACTAATATATTTTATCCTTGTTTTAATCGTTTGAAACAAGTACACTGTTACAGGCCAATCGCGCTTTTTCGACGATTCGTAACTAGTTTGATGGAAAAGGGCCTACAGCTTAGCTCAGAGGAGTAGGGGGAGCTCGTAAAAATCGCTTATGGGAGAAAATCTTTAGTTGTGTACAGGGCGAGTCAAAATAAGTGGGCGCCACCTTCCAAATCCAGCTGATTGTGTAGGTCCTTGTGGAAGGCCGAGAAGCCAACAGCTCACGTGAATGGAACCTACCTTTATTTTGTGCCTCCTCCTATATATATTTGAAGCTTGCAAAATTCTTACACCAGCAAGTACAAAAGACACAATAAGACACAGCAAACTTTAAAACACATACTTATAATGAAATAGAATATTGGTTGAAATATGACAAGTTTAACACCAAAAATTCGAATTACAAAACCTTAATTCTTGAACGCTCATAGAACAAAACTCGCCGCCGTTGACACACAATATTTATGTTAAAATGACTCTGTGTGGTCAAAGGCGTAAAGTTTACAGGAAAATACAATGTATAACACAAAATTTCTCTCGTACTTTACACTTCGAACAAATACAGTCCGCAACTGAAGGTCGCTTCCTGTTTCCAGATACAATAATGAATTTTGCAAGTTGCACGTAGAGTTTCGCTTCACAAAAACACAAAACTGGAAGTTTTTACCTTGAGTTTCGAATGCAGGCACAATTTTGGCGATTTCCCGATGCAGGGTCGAAACGAATCCGAGAGAAGGGAGGCCACGTTCTTCGGAGCAGCGTTGGGACGAGGTATTACATCCCTGTAGAGGGCCAAATTGCTTTCCACGATGTCAGTTGAGGTGTTGACAGAAGAGAAATCCTCGAGAACGACGGGACGAACCAAATTCCAGCAAAACACTTATACGATGATTTATTTATTTCCTTTTTCATCACAAAGATCCGAACTAAATTCGACAGGAGCAATTATAATCTTTAATTGTCCAAAACCAAGGCGTACCTTTTGCTATCGCTTATATATTTATCCGACGATTAAGACGATTTACTTTTGCTTTACAGCAAACAAAAACGGTACGGTAGCGTAGGATAGCGAAGCGCCGCGATGAAAAGGAAAACGATTATGCAAAGTTACAACCGTCTGTCTGAAGGGTCTGACTGTCACTCGATATATATTTAAAACCCTCGATTGATGTTATTTTCGAAGACCGGAGTCTGGCGGAGGTCTAATGCCGAGTAACCCAAAAAGGCAACGGGACCTCACTTCTCCCAAAATATATTGCACCACATTACAAAATCTTACGCAAGAAATTCTAGAAGGTTCTGGAATGTTCTAGAAAGAATCTCATGACACGTGAATTCTCGGAACAGTCAGAGGTCAAACGCGGAAAAACAAGAGTCTGCAGTTTTAACACAAAGAAACTATTAACATATCTCGAACTTTGAAAGACAAAACAAAATACCGAAATGGTAACCCAAAATAAGACTTTAATTAAAATAACGATATTCATTCCTAACGAAGCGGCTAACAAATTACGGAATTAATAAAGTGTAGCGGCAAATTTGAAAATCACATAACAACACATACGTGACAACCTTCTTCCATTGATGAGGCATGGGTCATCCTTAATTAAGAATTCAATTATATTACTGTTATTTATGTTACACCTTAGGCACCTAGGAACACGCCGAATATACCAACTAATTTATGAGAACCCTACGATTCCTTCTGTCTTACGATACTGTAAATACGTAAGATGAGTTGTACCTTTCAGTTATCTAATGGAAAACAAATTTTAATAACTCTTTGTTGCTGTTACCAAGGAAGTCGTTTGTTGAATATAAATACAATCTAATTTGTGTATTACGGCCTTCTATTTAACTAATTTCGTATTTAATGAAGTTTTGAAATGCTTAATTGTAAAAACAATGCTAATAATACTTCTGCCTTCTGAAGAATAAATGTAAATATCCATGCAAATACGGAATCCTTTCAGGTCTTTCAGGTGATCGCCACAACATATGATTGTTTGTCGAATTATCGCTGTGGAATTCTTTGTCAAACATATTACCACATAAATTTAAATTGAATTAACTTTCTAAAAAGCAATCCCAATACTCACAATACCGACTGGATTCTGGATTTTAGATTAAAATATAGAAGGTAAGCAAAGCTCACATGCACTTAGACCTCAGTAGGCTGACCCAAGTACTACCTCCGCAGCAGCTCCTCACTTTAAGCATCATCCAAGCCGCCTTATTTTATGGAAGTACTTGAGGATGTCCACAACCGAGGTATTGCTGATTCTGGCCATATGGGGCCACAGGTCCCCTACCATAGAGCCTTCTATGGACACTAACACAGAACGTGGTATGTCGTCTCGTCATCTTTGGTGTATCTACAATTGTCGACTTGACCCAACCTGTGTGTGTAATTTTTTAGCGTGTAGTATCCAGGTACGATTCCCACGATCTGTCGAAAGTTCTTTCGGGACAGTTGGCTATCTTCAGAGAGAGTGCAGATCCTGAGGAAGCTTGAATTGTTAACCCAGCATCTTGTGAAATTGTTTAAGGTTTTCTGTTGTAACAGAAAGCTTAATGTTGCCAAAGAGACAGATATTACCGGTTCTGATCTCCATGAAGATTGTCCAGAGGCCAGTTTTGCAATCCCATCTGCCTCATTGTTGCCACCTGCATGTTCTTTGATACGCACGAAGGAGACGACGTTATATTCTGAGATATCTTCCAGAGTTTTATAACACTCCTGAGGTAATTCTGCAACTGTCTAGGACTAGTAATGCTGCGCTGTTGTTGCTGAAGATACCAATACGTTGGTTCTTGATCTGTCTTTCAAGAATTGCATTTGCACCATGCATTATTCCCACTACATCCAAGACATGGACATGGAAGACAGCGGCTGGATTTCCTACTGGTATGCCTTGGTGTAGGTTTAGGACTACGGAGAATATTCCGGCTCCAGTCCCATGCCCTGTTCTAGATCTATCAATGAACACAAAGTATATTTATTAGCTGGGTTTCCCCAGCTTTAGCCCATACACTGAAGTGTGCAAATGTATATATCGAGAGAGGTAGTCAACCACAGTACCAAGAAGAGAGATCTTAGCGATTGCCTTGCCTTCTTTTTACAACAGCCCATTAAGTCGCAGCCTCAAAGCATATCTGACTGCTACTCCCTCCACAATGAGATCAAGTGGTGGAATGCAGAGGTTTCTAACGGGATGGTGGTGGTAGAGTGTATCAGAATCATTCATCATTGACAGCCTTTCCGTCCCACCGCTGGGCATCGACCTCTTCTCTGCCAAGTGTTCCTCTTCAGCGTTAAGATAGAGACACGGGGGACCTACAGTTTAAAGTCGAATCTGTACGACAGAAATTCCAGAGAAGCTTTTTAGCCTTAAGATCCCACGGTTGCAAGCTGGATTGGGAAATTGTGTGTGATGGGTTGCAGCACAACATTTTTATAAATCTGCATAGTAGTGGCTAGGTTTCAAACCCACGTTTTAATCAAAAAGCGAGCGCTCCACCACCACAGCAAGTGAGTGTGTCATAATAACATAGAATTCAGTGATTAAATCGGTTAATTGTAACTACTCCTTAAACGAATTTCGAGTAGTTTGGTTTTCAAATATCACTTATCTATTCACACCATCTTAATTAGCTACAAACCTAGAACGCACTTTTGCTTACCAACTGTAACTTAACAACATAAAAGGTAGTACACCCGCCATGTTTCATATACCATGTAGTTTTAAAAACCACCTAGATGCCAAAAAGTGGCTTTACAAACTCGATTCCAAAATCGTAAAACAATTTTTTACCCTCCTGAATTGTAAAGCTAGCTTTGACATCATGTATACGTCATGTGAAACAAGATTTTTACCCACAATGTTGCAAAGTACGGCTAGTATACGGTAACGTAACCAGTAAATTTTAGCCTTTCAGGGACGCTTAAAAAATAAATTAAGCAGAGGACAATAAAATCTAATTTAGAAAACGCTACTTTACACCATATTTGACACGATAATGTAGAAAATAGAAGCGTAAAATGTTGTTATTATTTATTATAAAAGTATAGTGCCATCTATAAGAAATTCAAAGAAACAAATTTGAATTAGTCAAAATGTCAAAGTTTGTTACCAACATTAAAAAAATATTCTAAATCTGTTTTTTTCTTAAATAGTCGGCCAAAAAATTTTATACAATTTCGTGCGTAAATGATTTTACAACGCTCCAGCTAATGGGGAACGAGCCCGAAGGGGGACGAGCTGTCGCGTTGTAAAATCAATTTTTCCGCACTCTAATGTAAATAACTATTAGATTGTGCGTGTGGGATTTCGATACGATCTAGAACCGTAGAACGTTTCGCTGAGAATCAGAAGCGATTCCCGATTTCAGAACTGTAAAAGGATTTTAAATCCCGAAAATTGAACAGATAGGGCAATCAGCTACTTTTTACAAGTAGCTTCCTTAGCCCTGATTGTTAGGAAAACAACTTTATAAACCTAAATTACAATTAAAGACATACCACTAAATATAATGTGTTCATATTGGAAGATTACGACTACGTCGGATGAGTCAGCGCCGCAAGCACGTACAAATATTGAATTAGATATTTTAATTTATCTCCTTATTTCTTATTATAGCTTCTTACACGAGTAACAATCAAATGATGTTGGTTCTGTCAAAGCTAAAGGATATTCAAACATTATTATTTGAAAACTTTGCACTTAAAGCAACGGAACTAGAACTGCAGATGAAACTAATAACTTCAGAACCGGAAGTCAAAGTTGCAAACCACGACAGCTTCATGCGGAAGTTAATATAGGGATGACGCGGATGTTACGTTTCTACATAACTGGAAATATATATTAACAATCTGCTTTGTATGAGGTATATGTGCGGTTAAACAATAGTAGGTATGTATGTATGTACGTACAACTGTGTTTAAAGGCGGCAGATGTGGGAAATGGAACCAGAACTTTAAATTTGTATAACACAGGAACTGAATATTTGCAAATCTATACTTCAATATGTTTATTTGCTTTGAAACATGCAAAACTGTTATCCTGTTCTTTGAGTACTTTGTGTCGTATGAGACATAGCGATCTTAAATCGTATACCTGTGTCGCACATTTTAAAGTACCCCAGACATAAAGGACCTACAGCTTAACGTGGGCTCCGAACAACAAGGGTGTAAAAACTTCTACCCCAAATAATGTTTACTGAGCGGAATATCTCGCTGGTTTGCCATTGCAAAGGAAAATGACCGTTAAAAACCGCCGTGCAGGCACTGGGAGTTGAACCATAAACCTTTAGCCTAAAAGTTTAACGCACTGACCTCTAGCCCACGGCTGCCTCTAAAATTGTTATAATTCTAGCTTTTCAAGAGTTGTATTACCATTAAATTAAAAAAATTATTTATTGCTTGCATTGTAGATATGAACAGTCATTTGATTTTACTCAACTTTCCATGAAAATAAATAATTCTAATGTCTGATTTGCATATTATCCTTCGTGGGCGGAAATTTGCCTCGCCTATTTGGGTTTTGAATTAATTGGAACCTATATAACTGAAAGATGGGCTGTCACAATAAATCCGTTGTGTTTCAATGCAGTAATACTGATTACTACGTAGTTTATACACGAAAGTTACTATCCACAATGATCATAGGGTACCTAATGGAATTTTAATATATATTCTAAAATTTACCCTAAAAACAGAACAAAACAGATGTATTAATTATTTAACCTCCTCTGATAAATATCATATTTTGATTATATATCCGACAAACAAGTACATTAAAGTATTTTTTCAAACGACAAATTACCACGTGAGCAGCGTAGTCAATGCTAATGACTTGTTGAACTCGAGCATTCGGAAATTAAATTGTGCCAGACATTTAGAAACTTACATACGAGGCCAAGAAAATGTTTTCTACGCTAAACACTTGTCAGAACACAGCCACACATTAGCAACATAGTAACATTTTTACACTCTTGCAATAATAAACATGGATATACTTGAGGCCTTTGCAATTTACAGACACTATTAGAACTTGTCATTAATGTGTGACGCTTCTTTCTTTGCTTGACTTGACGGGGTCAATTGCACGTCTGCTTATTACGTGCAATTGCTTCGGTTGCCTCGGGCGCCAGATTTTGTTACGAAGTGTACTCTCCGTCGCTGCTTCGTTGTCCTGGGAGGAATAACGAAGTCTTAGGTAGCTACAGTTGAAGACGTCGGTTTCCAGGGGTCTGATGTCAATTAACTGCAGTCTCGGAAGCGGTCCTAGATATCTAACTGTGCTCGGTTTAGAAATGATCAAAACATGAAGGCTTGATACATATATTTTAGCGTTAAGCATACAGAATTTCACAGGCACAATACAGTAGCAATGCAGTAGCAAAATAAACAGTAGCAAATACGGCAGCAGATACAGTAGCAAAACGGTAGCAAATACGGTAGCAACAGTAGCAGGTACGGTAGCAATACGGTAGCAGATACAGTAGCAAGTGCGGTATCAATACGGCTATATGAGGCAGGAAATCGTATATTTCGGCACCTGATGGGTACAAACCCCGTTATGAACGGGCTCTAACGGTTCTCTCTCTCTAGCAATACGAGAAAATATGGTGGAAGACACCGCCTCAGGACAGACCCAGCGACGGTATTTTCCGGAAGGAACCTTACTTCAGGACAAACGCAGCTGTAAGGGAAAGGGTGCGGGGTTGATTGATGGAATATATAGAGAGAGAGAGAACGGTATACAATACGATTGAATACCAAACGGTGCCGAAATAATACAATTTCTTACCCAAAGAGTGCCTCAGGGTTGGAGTGTACCTGTTCTCCTTCTTCGCTGTTTGGTTGGAGCTGCTGGACCTCGAACTGGACCGGAGGGAAGAGAGACCTTTTAATGCTCGAGAGCCTGTATTTATACCCGCCCGGTAATTGTTGCTACAATATTTGGTTTAATTCGCGCATTACAGCTGAGAGTAGGGAATACGTGGCTATCCCACCAACTTTACGCTGAAGGTGCGCTTATCTGATATCCACGCGTAAATGTAATTCGAATAAACCGATTTACAATATTCGGATATAAATATAAATGCTAATTGTTCAAATATAAACGTAACTGGTGATTAAACATTCCTCTAATAACGGTATCAAACTAAAACGGTCTCAGATAATAATAACAAAACAAACTAGGAATTCTAAATGTTGCTACGCGGTACATAATAAATAAATTACCTTGTTTGGCCTTAAATTCAAAGTATAAATTAAACGTTACATAATGATATTTACATAAATCGGTAAACACTTTTAAAATGAAAATAATACGAGGTGTGTTCGGAAAGACATCGGTCGGTACACAATAATATTACCGAAAAATCAATCTAATAAACTTCTAAGCGGTAAAAGGTATGTAAACAAATTAAACGGAGTCCTAAATCTCAAAATAATAATACAAAATTAGTAACACTTCGTTACAAATGGATAAGCAAATGTAGTTCATATTACGCAACCATTTAAATTCTACCCCGTTAATTGCTTAGAGAAGCAACTCGTCTAATCAGAATACTAAATAATTCAGTACCCCATCGGTTACACCGATTACTTACGACAATTCGTTCTGCTTTCCCAAAATTGCTTTTATATTCTATTAAAAAACGACAGATAGAGACTTTTATTACTTTTCTTTTAATGTAATTTAAAAAGGTGCCATTTTTTCTATACCCTATAGAACAGCAACAAAATTCAGAATCCCTATAAACGAACTTTGATTGACGATTTTAAAACAATAAAAAATTCACGATTCAATCAAATCAATTCCTACTAGAATTGAGAATCGGTTCTTAAACATTTCTTGACAGCACTACAACATACCAAGAAACATACGAGCTTGTTTTCCATTTTTGGGACATATTGCGTGTGTATTATTTAATTAAAAAGCCCGCATTAAACTGTAGATCTCCTATATCTGTGGTACGCGCAAGGAGAAAAGATCGCTACGTCTCGTAAGAGACAAAACATTCGAAGAATGACTGTCTGTGACTTAATTTTATTTATCTGGGGCGACAAACGTTAAAAGAAAACTTTCTTTCCTTGAAATTATATAAAATTTTGTAGTATATTAAACTATGGAATTTGCTTATTTGAAACTAATTGTGCGCGTCTTATAATAACCTTTTAAAGTCAATAAAAATAAAAACTTAAAAAGAAATGATCAAAGGGATAGATAGGTATAACCTTCTGCAGCAAATACAAACAAATATTTGATAAAAACGATTTCTCTCAGACTGTCGACAATTTTCGCATACGTTTATTATTGTGAAACCAGGACTGCGTTTAAATTTTTTTACGTCATTATAGACATGGAGTCGAGCTTTTTTTTTTAATTAAAAGGGTAAATTGATTAATGTAGTGAAATTCACACAGAACAAATGCAAAATGTTAATAAATTATCCTTTCACAATAATTAGAACAAGAACACTAAGATGTCTAACGTTAGATAGAACTAGCAAGTTTTAATAAATTTACGAAATCCCTATGATACGCCACTGGTTTCACCTAACTCTGCTGATATTCCCAACTAGACTGTTTACAGGAAAGCAGTTCCATAATAAAAAAAATACGTATTCAAGTGAATTTCAACAAAATCTCCCCAAGTAGCTTCACATCCTTGGTTTAAATATGATTTTCAACTTCCGCGTGATTATAGTACATGTAATGTCTTTGAGGATGCTAAGTAGAACATAATTATTTTAAATTTTAAAAGTTGTATTTCTGTAAATCATAACTGTGTTACATTCTATAAATACACATCATACAAAAATACATGCATTTTTGGGTTTCATAAACAACTAATAAAACACTATTATTTAATTGTTAAATTTACCGTTACATATTTAATAATAACAATGAAACTGTGCAAATATTATACGCGATTAAAAATAATTTTTACTTTCCTACGCATAAATTACTAATAATAGCTACTCTGTGGTACTTAGATGTATTACCCCAAAAATTATGCAAATGCGTCAGCTACCACGTGCTGCTTTCAAATTTACCTGTAGTGGCGTCCTCGAGGTCAGAGAGTATATGTTATCACACCAACTACGTAACACAAACTTTTAGCTAAGTTAATGTACTTCAGGAATATCACAGCCACCACGCTTTCATATCTATCCGTGTGCTTATAGGTAATGAATCAAAGTAAAAGGAAGCCGAATAAGCAATACAGTGCCGGACATAAATTACTATCATCACCACCCAGCAGGTATTTTAAGCCTGTCTAACGGAGTGTATAAACAATTTATTATCTCTTAGCAAGAGCACCGCGCACTGTAATATTTGCATCAACTACCGATCCCTTTAACGCATTATTATACACATGATTAGATATTTACAATTTCTTACAGAGAGCGTGTGTTGTCAAACAGCTACCTAACACAAACATCTAGCTAAGTCTAGCTAGAATGCACACAAACCAAAGTCTACAAAACCAGAAAATTTGAAATGCTACTAATAACACGTGAGCTACTGAGTAAATACAGAAAAAACTTTTTAATCATCGCAGCGTTTCCCAGGCAAGGTAACTAGAGTAAACTTTCAACATTCGTATGTGTGATTGCTTTTTATTTTATTTCAACTGATTTTACCTTCTACTTCAATTTTCTGAAACATATCCAAATGAGTAATTGCATAGTTTTCATAACGTGTAAAATCCCGCGGGATGTTAGAATGTTGATGCAAATATACTGTTGGGAACACACAGAGAATATTTAACGCATGCAAAACCCAAGCCAAATATTTTGTTTATGTTGGTATCAAAGATTTAAACAAAATATAGGTTTTCAGTCAACGTTTTACGTATTAATACAAGCGCAGGAGGAATACTGCCAGGGCGGTTTATACCCTACAAGTTGGCTGCATTTCATTAAACTTTAAGAAGAAAACTAGTATGTTGAACCGTAAAACCACCAAGATCTTAAGAATCCCGCATTTATTTGGTATATAAAGACAAAACTTCCTTCCTACAATAAATCTAAATTCCGCATACGTTCAGTGAGGAGCACGTTCCTGGCACGTTATCTAAATTGGGTTTCTGTGAAACTAGCCTTTTTACCTTGTTATCAACTCTAAATATATTTAGTTCAAAATTACTAGCGGTTTGCAACATAACTCTAGATCGGCTAATGTGTGGTTAGAGCAGTTTCCTTTGCAAACATTAACATTTCATTATTAATGAAGTTAGCTGACTTAGCTTAACCTTTGCAGTACATTAAACCGAATTTTAGTGGGTTTAAAACAAAATGTTACAGAAGAAAACAAACATTCTGTACTTCACAATTAATAAAAACTTTTCAAGAAATCCGTTTTATATGCACGTTCTACTGCTTGCGCATTTTGTTTTTTTAAATGTTTTATACTACGAATTTCTAAATACGGGAGGTTACTAGAATGAATCCTGAAACTATTAGCTTCGTGTATGATGTGAATGATTCAATAAAAATATGTTATATTTACGTTTAAACAGTATTTGTACCTTCTAAAGAGTTGATTTTCATATAGTTTATTCTACATCCTAATCCGAACGATTGTGTTGAAACCACTCGCACTTAGGTGGTCACAACCTAATATTTCAAAATTTGCACAAATGTTATTCTTCGCACCCTATTAAAGAACATTCTGTCGAAACTAAGGATATCGCAGAGTATTGATGCGGTAGCGGGCTACAGGCTATACAACTTTATGACGCCAAGCGATTAATCCAACTGGTGTCCCAGGTCACCAACCAGGTTTGTAAATACTTTTGCTCTTATTAATTTTAAATTTATAATTTTGTGGCAAAACTTTGTAACATTAAAATGGTACATTATGTGGCGTATAGCTGCCACAATTCTTCAAAGAAGAAATTATGTAGTGTGCATTATTCTCAGTAAGTTGTGTGGCATTGCATTTTTAAGTTATCGCTTTAATAATTAATTTATACGAAAGACGAACTCTTGAGTTATAAAATATGTTTTATTATTGTGATGATACATTGATGATACATTACAACTAGTCTAAAAGACTAACACGCAATTTTTATCTAACTTAAATTAACTAAATGGTTATGCCAAGAATCCACCCACTGGTGTCCTCTCAGTTCTGCCTTGCAACGCTTTTTTGTGTGTTACCACTTCACTTTTGCTCTGCTTTTTCTGCACATTCACGTCTCTTTACATTAGTTCGAATGGTTAGTGGATTTGAGTCTTTTCACTAGATCTGTAGGTGGTGATACAATCTGGTCTCGTGCTTCTGGGTAAGGTTTTCTATTTCTTCCGCCACGGTTCTTTTTCCTATATCCCTGTGCTATCACTGTTTCTAGCATACTAGAGCGCATCTACGATACTCTTCAGTATTTTGTTCTGGTAATTTTTAATTTGGTTGATGTTAGTTTTATTGCGTAGCCCCAAAGTTCATTATTGTTTCTTTGGATCAGTAGCTTTATTACTATTTCCTTCAAGTTTTCTTAATCTCCTAAAGATTGATTTTAGCATTTTTCTTGATGTTATAACATTTTTCGTGTTTTTTAAGTTTTAATATTAGGTTCTTTTAGTAATTGGATTGTCGAAACTTCTGTTTCCTGTGAAATTTCCTCCTTTTCTTTAGTATTTGGTAGTGGTTGAAATGCTTTTGAGTCCCATCTAAACAGTGGTTAGTGTTCTGTCTTTTTTTTTACGTTGGTTTGGCTGCTTTGTTTCTTATCTTTTGAATCTTCTTACGGGCCAAACGAGCTTTTTCGTCGACCCGCAACAGAAGGTGGAAAAGGCCTTCGGCTTAGCTCAGAGGAGTAGGGGAGGGAAATCTTACCTAGTTGTGTACAGAGCAGATCAAAATTAGCGGGCGCCAACTTCCAAATCACAGCTTACAGGAATCGGACTCGCCTTTATTGTGCCTCCCTCCTGTTTATAAAGCTTACAAAATTCATGCACACAATAAAAATACACAGAAATAAAAGATATGGTGAATTTTAAGACAAAAATAGCTCTATTGTTTGAAATTGTTGACACATAATACAAAAAAATACATTCACTGTTACGGGCCAAAAAAGTTTTACGTTACGGCGCCAAATTTGTTACGGGCCAATTCTCACTACGAGAATTCTGGGACGGAGAAAATCGCACGTTGGCGTGCTAAGAAATTTTCGGTACGGCCAAACGCGCTTTTCTTGGACCCGCAAACAAAAAAAGATGGTAAAGGCCAGCGGCTTGCTCAGAGGAGTAGGGAGGGTTCGTAAAATTGCTTATAGAGAAAATGCTTCAAGTTGTGCACAGGGCGAGTCAGAATAAGTGGGCGCCACCTTCCAAAATCCAGCTGTTGATGTAGGTCCTCGCGGAAGGTCGAGAAACCAGCAGCTCACGTGAATGGGACCTACCTTTAATTGTGCCTTCACCTAGATCTTAAAGCTTGCAAAATTTTTACATAAACACATACAGAGTACACATAAATAAAAGAGGCAGTAAATTTTAAAACACATATAATGAAACTGTTTGACCAAAATACAAGAAAATGGCAAGTTATAACACAAATAGTTTAGAATTACAATTACTATGGAAATCCTTGAACGTTCGTGGAAAACGACGCCGTTGACTCACAATATTTATACTGCGATTTATCTGTGTGGTCAATGGCGTAGTTTACAAGAAAAATACTATTTTAATATTTTTTTACAAACAATAGCGATTGAAGATCGCTTTTGGGTTGTCTACAAAGAGTTCAAAATCACGAAATTCTGCAAGTTGACGCGAGCAAAAAAAGGTTTATTCTTCTTGACTGCACAACAAAAAAACTGATTCTTTACCTTGACGGTTGCAAAAGACAGGCACAATATATGGCAATAGTTGCGAGGCGAAGTACAGGGGCCAGGAAAACGACGCTTTTCGGGGTAGCGTTGGAAGCGATGAAGCGGCTACGCCCCTGGCGGACGCCGAGCTGGTTTCAACTGAGCCCGCTAGCGTGGAGATAATAGAGCGAGGCTTTTTCGGACGGGAACAACCAAACTTTAGCAAACCACTTGCACGATTTTGTTTTTTTCTTTCTCTTCACTTCACAAATATCCGAACGAAGTTCGATAGGAACAATTAACTCAAATTGTCCAACACAAAGCGAACCCTCTGTTATTTTTATTAATCCGACGTAAACGTCGACTTGTTTGTGCCCAACAGCACACGGTACTACGATACTTAACAGGGCGCCGTAAAGGAAAAGAAAGCTATCGTTCAAGTCACGTCCTTCCAGCTCAACGATCTGACCTCCACTCGAAAAACATTTACGGGCCTCGACGGATGTTGATTTCGAGGACCGGAGTTCACAAGACTCGGAAGTGAACTAACCCAAAATGCAATGGGAATCAGCACCCCCCTCAAAAGATTGCACAACATGACGACATCTTACGAAATGTTCTAGAAAAGAATTTGTTTTTGACGCTCGGAATTCCAGGAAGCGTTCGAGGTCTCGCGGATGAAAACAAAGCTTGCGATTTTACACAAAGAACTGTTGACCCATTCCTTGAGCTTCGAAAGACAAAACAAAATACCGAAAATAATAACCCAAAATAAGACCTTGATTAAAATAACGTTAACTAAATTTTCAAGACAAAACAAAATAGCGAAAATAGCAATCCAAAATAAGAATTTAATTAAACCAGCGATACTAATTCCTACGAAGCGGCAAAGAAATTACGGAATTACTAAAGTGTGCGGCAAATTTAAAAATCACATAACATCACATTGGTAATAATTAAGGTTTAACACAAGGGTAGTTGGAAAGTTCAAACAAGAGGCTCGCCGCCCCTGACTTGCGGTATTTACTTTACTAACCATAGATCTGCGCAGCCAGTGACGTTCGAGTTTACAAAAATTACAACTTACTGTTACAGTTTTCAGTTAACAAATAATGACAACTGGCGACTGCAAGTCGATTTGCGTTGCATCGACAGAAAAAAGGTTCAGCACTTTAATCCAATAAAGTTTTCACAACACAACTAACAATTTGTTTTACCTTGGTTTTCTTCGATAGGGTAGAGTAGAGAGAGAGAGGCTGGCACAATTTGGGGTGTTCTTAGGTCTTCTTAGAAAACAGGCAAAAATCGCAAACACTCCCCTGTAGACTGGATCCCGATGGAGACAACGTTACGGGCCAAGACTTTCTTCGAAGAGAAGAAAACGCGAACTTTAGGAGTCAACATCTCCGCCGCTGTACGAAATTATAACTTACAACGGTTTAGTTAAGGAATTCACGAGGTTGGAAGCTTTGCACCTACACAAGTCGAGAGAACAATGTCACTGAATTGTCTTTACAAAAAGCTAACACTCTGCTAATATATTTAATCCGACAGAAGTCGATGATTCTTTTGCCGAAGCAAGAAAACAACAGGATATATTAATTTAGCGAAGGCGCTGCCATAATATTCCGTTAACCAAGCCGCCGTTGCAGTAGCTGATTTCCGTGCCGAGGTTTTAACGGGCAACCGGGTCGAACGAAGATGTTAAATCAACTGTCTAGAAAAACTAACGGAAGTCTCCAGGCAGCTGGAATATTTCACCATATGACGAAATATGGTGCAAGAATTCTAGAACAAAATTCTTACACGTGGAACTTCCTGCCATTCTGCCAACAAAGGATTCCAGGAACGGTTTCCGATCGGCATATCCAGACTAAACAAGCGAAACAATGGGAACCTTTCGGAAGCTTCGCAAAATTGACTTCCCATAAATTAATCTTTGAAAATAATAAAATAGTAATTGACTTAAGAGCGGCAATTAAAATTAAACTTTAATTCCTGTAAAGCGGCAAAACTAAACGAACGTTACAATCCTTTTGGCTACTTCACATCCACTGTAGCGGTCTGGGTAGGCTTCGCCACAGTTGGCACATTTTGGTCTACTGTTCTGATTCATTTTACATTCTCTTGTGTGGTGTTTTCCAGAACATTTCACGCATCTTAATTCTCTGTTGCAGAATCTTTAGGTATGCCCATAAGTTTGGCATTTCTTGCCTTAAGAGACTAGTTTTGATTTCCTTAAAAGTTCTATTTCAACTTTGATGCCTAGCATTACTTGTATCTCGTATGTTTTTTTAATGTCTTCGTCGTTGCTGAAGCTTAGCATAAATAGCGGGAAGGATTTCTTATCTTTTCTCTGCAGAATATTAACGGCTTCTATTATTTTACATCCTTGGTGATATAAATCTTCCATATGTTTTCAGGACCGCAGGAAGGATGCGGCTTTCTCGCCATGACTTTTATGTTTCTTATTTGTTTATTTTCGTATGAGTGCCAAAAGTGCTTTTTTTTTCATTTAGTAAATTTGTTAGTTGTCTATATTCTTCTGCAGACGCTACGTATATTTTTACTTGCTCATTATTTATCATAACTGCTTGAAATGTAAACTTTTCTGTCTTTAGTTCGCGTTGTAATGCATGGTAGTTTTTATTTGGCTCAAAACAACAACATTGGTGACGGTTTCGGTATTTTAATTTGATTTTTGTTTTGTGGCTGTTTAACTTCTTGCTGTTGTTGCGGTGAGGTTTCCGGCGATGTAGTCATTTTTTGGTTCTTCTGCTTTTCCTTTGTGACCCATTCCGTTTCTTTGATGAGTTTTTCTTCATCCGTGTAATATTATTTTTCTTGTTGTTTCTTGCTTGCCTGCCATTGGATCAGTGGCGTCGGAGGTCGTTGATTTCGGAAACTTCAACACCTAACACCTGGTATGTATGTTTTCACTGCTTCTATATTCCCGTAGTAGGCCGGGGATGACCCAGTAACGCTGGCTTTTCGCTAGCGTTGCACTTTATCGGAGCACGGTCGAACACGTACTTACTCTTCGAAACTCAAACATCTACTATAAAATATGTAATAGCAATAATTGTTATCGTTATGCTCCCCTTTAGTATAAAAGTTTTTGTTTAAGAATTTAGGAATTACAATAAAACAATTTTTTAGTAAATGCTATGCGTTATGTGTAGATGAGGCATCAATGGCGCAACAACACTGTTTTACTCTGTGTAATATAATTATATCTTCGCCGCGAAAAAATTTGGTTCCACTAAACAATTTGATCGAAGGAATGCAACATATCAAACATACAGAAGAAAAACAGTTAGAGCAGTCAGTAAAATATTGTTCATAAGATACCCATTTTCTAATTACGCAATTGAAAAAACTCCCGGTATCCTATCTATACTAGAAACGCTTATAAAATGTACAGACGCATTTATTTAAAATAATTTTTTGTGGCAATCACCGGAATTTCACAAAAAAGTAACTCCACTTATCTAAAACTTCGTCGAGCGGTTTAAAAAGATACCAATAATTATTTAATGGGATAATGCAGTGATTGTTTTCTAAGAAGCCTAACGTAGAGATATACACTGTGTCTATAAAGTAACCCCCCCCCCCAACTAATTTTTGAACGACTTGATATTTTACCACAAAATTTGGTGTGCTTTAATGGGAAGTTAAATATTATTTTTTAGCCCATGATTAAATTTTCTATCATTTAAAATGGCGGCTGGGCGCCATTTTGAATTTTTATTTTAAATAGAAAAGGGGGTCGAGTGACACCTCATTTGAAAGGTCTTTTAATTCTGCGTCTGATCCTAGAGTTTCAAAGAAAAATATTCAGCCAGCACAAAATTACAAATGTTTGAAGATAAAGAAGTCTATTTAAAAAAACTAAGAATTACAGCAAAAAGAAATTAACTTAAGTGTTCAAAATGTTCACAATTCACTTCTTGGCACATAAAAAGTCGGTTATGAAATTCCTGCCTTACATTTTCATAAGTTTCTGGAGTGATATTTCTGCAAACTTCTGTCCAGTTCTTCAATTGTTTCTGGACGGGTTCTGTACACTTTTGATTTCAGATATCCCCATAGAAAAAAATCTAAGGGGGTTAAATCTGGGGACTGAGCCGGCCATTCCACAGGCCCCCCGCCTACCAATCCATTTTCCAGGAAAATGTCCGTTGAGGAAGTCAGAAACAGGCATTTTTAGACGAAATAATGAACTAAATTTACAATAACGTAGATATTTTTAAGTGAAAATGCCAACCGAATTTACACTTGACAGTTGTAGTTAAGATTAGCTTATAAATGACAACAACCAGCAAAAAAACAAATGAAAAAGTGGACTACCTACTTGATAAAAAAATCCAGAAACAATTGAAGAACTGGAGCAACGCATTACAGAAGTTTGCAGAAATATCACTCCAGAAACTTATGAAAATGTAAGGCAGGAATTTCATAACCGACTTTGTATGTGCCAAGAAGTGAATGGTGAACATTTTGAACACTTAAGTTAATTTCTTTTTGCTGTAATTCTTAGTTTTTTTAAATAGACTTCTTTATCTTCAAACATTTGTAATTTTGTGCTGGCTGAATATTTTTCTTTGAAACTCTAGGATCAGACGCAGAATTAAAAGACCTTTCAAATGAGGTGTCACTCGACCCCCCTTTCTATTTAAAATAAAAATTCAAAATGGCGCCCAGCCGCCATTTTAAACGATAGAAAATTTAATCATGGGCTAAAAAATAATATTTAATTTCCCATTAAAGCACACCAAATATTGTGGTAAAATATCAAGTCGTTCAAAAATTAGTTGGGGGGGGGGTTACTTTATAGACACAGTGTATAATTGTAAATAACATCACGAATTGTACTTCTGGATGAGAGAACAATTGTATATCAAATATTTAAGTTTGTAATCAGAAGATAATTTTTTATTCAATATTTGTAAAACTCTTTTTGCATTTAAATTGATTTATAATTCATAGAAGATGTTCACGAAAACAATTCCCAATAGGTCGGCACCTAAGCACATATTTACATACACTACATTCAAAGAGGCACCAGAAACATTAAGAAAAACAAAAAATCACTTCGTGACAATATCTTCCTACAGTAGTTTTAGAGATATTTAGTAGTACTTAAATTATTTTTCTTGTTGTTATTAAGGTATTTTAAACTGAATAGCAAATATTAATAGTTTCAGTTATATATCCCTATAATATTAAGATATATAAATGCATATTTAGTAGTACGTATATTGCAGCGATTTCACTGCATATAAATCCGGCCGCTATTCGCGAGAAAACCAATATTGCAAAACGTGTGAAACACAAGCTGGTCTTTGCCAGTGTTCGGTTTATGACCAACATTTTTCTGACGGTGGGTGTTATTTCAAAAATCGAACACACCATTGGCAGTGATGTTTGTTTTTCTCATTTAAGTCCAATTGACTGAGTTCAAAGAACATTTTGCGTGGAACGTTTATCTCGTTCCAAAGCTACACCACCTGAGTGTTTACAAATTCATTGATGTTAAACCTAATACTAATATACGTCAGTTAACACGTTACACTGGGCAATAACGGAATTTGGGAAATCTACATTTTTATAGTAAATAATCAAAATAGCATATATTACATCGACAGTTTAATTGCAACGCTGTGATTGAAAGCTTTATAGCATTTTTTTACCGACTTAGAATATAAATTAGTGATAGTTTTTTTTCCGATAGCTGGGATAGGCGGAAATATGATTGTTAAACAAGCAGTTAAAAGATAATTAGGTGTACAAAAAGGTATGAAAACCCGGTGATAAACTTATTGGAAATATACCGGCTGTTTGAGAACACCCGTCCCAACCTTTTTCTTTTGAAACGTGATAAGCTGTGAAATTTATGAAAACATTTTTACTACCAAAGCCTATGCAAAGAATTTATTGGCAGTGTTAGAATTTTCCGGGGAAAATCAGAAGCAACTTTAAAATTTCAAATGGAAGTGTAGGTTATGTTTGGTATCGTTGGACCGGGATTTTAAATAGGAAAAATGGGGAAGTAGAAAGTCGAAGGAATTTTAAATGGAATTAATGTACGCCGATTTTCTTGAAAATTTTTGATGAGCTATTGAAAGGTATTCCACTGGCAACGAAAGCCTCCATGTGGGCAGTTTTCAGTTGTTGTTTTACCTTCAGTAGAACAATTGTTCCCCAGAAGATGGATAGGTAGGAAAGGTCTTGTGTCATGGTCACCGCGTTTCTCCGATCTAACGCTGTTAGACTTTTTCTTGTGGGGACGATTGAAAGATCTCGTCTACCAACAACGCCTCACCGCAATAATGGACATGGTACACAAAATGCAAGATGTGTTACCCTTCCATCTCCCCCGAAGAAGTCCTCCGAGCAACTGATAGAGTTGCAAGAAGAGCACGGAATTCTATAAATTAGAGGGGTAGACATTTTGAATCCCTATCCAACAATATCAAGGGTAACCATTTGAAATTTCAAAGTTGCATCTGGTTTTCCCTACTTCCGGTTTTCCCCGGAAAATTCTAGCTTTGGTAGTAAAATACTTTTCAACAACTATACAGCTCTACGCGTTAAAAAAAGGTGGGACTGGTGATCTTCAACAGCTTGTATAATATTGTAATTGCAGGTCCAATAAATTAGCTACTGATTTATGATTTAGGAGTTGAGAATTTTTGTAGAAATATTAATAAATCCCAACTGCTTTACTATAGCGGTTAATGAACTAAAAAACACTATATTAAAAAAAGTAAAAATGGAAAAAAACACTTCGCTATTTTATAGATCTGGATGATCTAATTAAAAGATTATTAAGCAAGCCAGAAAAATAGTTTTTCCCTCAATTAGTAATCACAGTGATAAAGAATGTTATCTGTTGAGTGCTATTCTGCAACGGGTTTCCACAAATTATTGTTAATAGCCATTAAAAATTAGTGATAATAATGTGAAGGTCGGGAGTTCCAATCCCCGACTTAATGCCTGGCTGACGTCCTTTCCAGGCGCTTTATAAATTGGGTACCTGCGTTACAATGAATAAGGGGTAATAATGTGGTTGCTAATGCATGATTCCCACCACATCACCACGTGACATTAATTTGGCACGCTACTATTGGGTGTGAAAGCAAGGATACGGGAGCCCTAACCTTTCGCTTTACAGTCCAAACCCCTTCATGGGGTGTAGAGCCTTACCATTATTAATATGAAACTTACTTTCTTCGTAGTTCTGCTCAAACATCATCAATAAATCAGTAATTTCAATTAAGGCATTACTTGCAATTGGCTCGTCTCTGCTACAATAATCGTTAAACGCGTAAACCATGACATCTCTAAGCTATATAAATTTTAACTGTAAATCCACGCAATGAAATTAGATTAACTAATTTAAATGAAATCGCATTCAAACTTCATTACCTTTCCAGAAAATCTGTATCCACGTATACATCAAATTGTAAACCCCAATTATGTAGCAGAACACGAAGGTTGATGTTACTCTTTAGTATTTAAGGGGAAGATTAACTGCCTAATTATTTTAGCTCTGGCTTATTGGCTAAAGCAGAACGTTAAATAAGCACCACTCCTATTGATCTGAAAGTGCCCCCTGAGGGCCACTTACGACAAGCCAAGACTGCGAACCGATTCAGAGCCGTATTTCAAAGACTATTTAAACATTTTCATATTAAATCAACTCACAAACAATTTCTTCTAGTAATACAAATTTATCTTTTATGTTTAGAATTTACATACACAGTTTTTATTAATAATTTTTCAAACGTGTTTGTCCGAAACGGTTGTATAATTAACCCTGTAAAACATTTAATAATTTCCGGAAAGCTGTTTTCGAAATATCCTGAATTTAATTAAAGAAAAACTCTAGCAACGCTGCTGTAGCCACCCAACGCCCTAAAGAAACAGTTGTGGGATGTCCAATAGCAGAATATGAGTTTTTGTTTAGAAAAGATGTTTTTTACTACTTTTCTGTGCAAAAAATATTACGTTTTAAAAAAATTGCAAGAGAAATGAATTTTTTAAAGCTCAAAAACAATATAAGGAGGTTAATTAACAATAATATTTGAAAACAGACTTGTAAAGAACATTGAGTATATATTCTTTGAGGCTTTCGCGGTTTCTCGAACTGTCAATATTACAATTTACTTTCGGCTTAGACCGCGTCGTCATTTGGGAACTACACCCAGCATTATCAGGTAAGGCCCGACCTGTAGCTTGTCTGCCTTTACAAGCAATTGCTCTAGAAGTTTGAGCAATATTAATTGTTCGTAGGCCCTGCCTGCCTAAACAGGGCCGTGTGCTTATATTAATCAAACCTTGGGGCGGACAAGGATTTGATCTTGATGTATTTTGTTTGCCAGGACAATAATACTTAATCGGCTTATGCCTGTTAGCTGTTTGTGAACCCATAGAAACTAACGTTTCGTAAGACATTGCAACTTGCATCTTCAGAATGAATAGAACACAGTGTGCAATATGTATAAGCTGATTAACTATTATTGTCCTGGCAAACAAAATACATTAAGATCAAATCCTTGTCCGCCCCAGGGTTTGAATAATATAAGCACACGGTCCTGTTTAGGCAGGCAGGGCTTACGAAAAAATATTGCTCAAACTTCTAGAGCAAATGCTTGTAAAGGGAGACAAGCTACAGATCGGAACTTACCTGATAATGCTGGGTGTAGTTCCCAAATGACGACGCGGTCCGTGGTTTAAGCCAAAAGTAAATTCCAATATTGACAACATCGAGTATGTCTTACACTATAATTACATACAGTTGCTGTAAGAAATGAATTTCAATTTCCCAACCTTTCCAAATCTACAGCATCCTATTTTTTTAGTATTTTTCATACCACAGAATTTGTTTGTCATATTTTGGACGACGCGTACATTGCCACAATCCCTATTTCTTAACATAGTTCTAGGAATTATATGACAAATATTGTAATATTGATTGATATAATTTAAAGGAGCTATTAAATTATATTTAGACATTACTCATTTCAACACTTATAACTAGACTGCGGATTTTTAGGCACCTATAATAGTTAAAATAAACATCAAAATAATTCAGAAGTACGCTTAAATATGCATAAATAGGCATAAGAAAGCATTGATACGCTTTAAAAAATACTTCTAAGGTAGAAATAATCTTAAAAAGCAACTCTTACTGTTAATGGTACTAAAAATAATTTGCTATGCATATTTTCCACTTGTAAATCCGACTTAAAAGAATTATAAGAGGGGAATTTTTTATGTAATCTACCTAGCTATGGTATCAAAATGCTATCGCTATCGAGTGTATCCTCCAAGTTTGATACAACTCGCTTAAGATTTGTCATTTTCTGTATAGAGTTAGAGGTGCAAAAATGGGTGATTTAAAATTTGAACACGGAAGTGTCATCAAATTTCTATCGAAAGAAGGCAATAATCCAAAGAATATCCAAGAGAGAATGGTGGCTGTGTAAGGGGAAAATAGCCCGCCCTATTTTCAAGTTAAATTTTAGTGTAAGCAATTCAAATGGGGCCCATTCAGGATGACCCAAAGTGAGGAAAACCTCTTGAAGCACGAACATAGGAGGCCATACAGAAAGTTGAAAATTCGGTGTTGACTGACCGCCGAGTGACAGTTTCAATCATTGCAAGAAACAGAAATATCTATTTTTAAAAACCTTCATAAAGATTTGGGAAGGAGCAAGTTGTCAGCATGGTGGATTTCCAGACTGCTCATTCCTAAACAAAAATTGTGTAGGCGATAAATTTGCGAGGATAATTTGGCGGCTTTAGCCCAAGATGAGGACTTCTTCTTTAAAGCTGTAACTGGGGATGACACATGGCTGGGGATGAGACATGGGTACACCACTGGGACCCACCGACGAAACAAGAGTCCATGCAATGCCTTCATAAGAGCTCTCCACCATCCAAGAAGGCAAAGACGCAATTCTCAGCGTGGAAAGTGATGGCCACATTTTTCTGGGGTGCTGAAGAGATTTTATGGGTTGAGTATATGCCAAAAGGGTCTACAATAACAGGTAATGTCTACAAAGAAGCAATAAACAATTTTAAAGCAGCTATACGCTAGAAAAGACTTCACTATTTTGCCCAGAAAACTGTGCTTCTACACGACAACTGCAGGGTGCATAAAGCACGAATCGTTAAAGAAGCAATTGATGAATGCGGCTTTGAGAAATTACAACATCCACCGTACAGTCCCGACCTCGCCCCCTGTGACTATTATCTTTTTCCAAAACTCAAAAAGCCCTTGAGAGGACGTCGCTTTTTGTCGAATGAGAACTTGAAACACTTCGTAGAGTCGTATTTTGCAGAGTTATCAGAAGAATTTTTTTTTTGAACGCATATCGTTATTGGAAAAGCGATAGAATAAGTGTGTGAGCGTTAGTGGTTCTGAAAATGACCCTCTTCAACATCTGCAGATACAACCCGAAGGTTGCAATAACATGAACAAGCAGGTTTCGTGTCTGGATGACAGATATCAAAATTCAGACATGTACTAGAAAAGGCTAGGGAATACAGCATCGAAACATAATGTATTTACGTGTCCTAGACCATAAAATGGCCTTCGATAAAGTGAAACGTAACATCTGTTAAGACTAATTCAAAGTTGTTACGATTCAAATACAGCTAATAATGTCCGCTCAGACAACTTCCAACATGGATGTGCGATACGGATTGGATACTATCTGCTACCCTTTTTAATATATATACCGAATATATTATGAGAAATGTAACCAAAAATTGCAACAATAAGAGGAAGATAATCCTGTAATTTAAGACACCGAGACGACATCGTAATAATCGCTGCCAACATGGGAGAATTACAAACTATCACGGAAAAACTAGAAAGATTAAGCAAGATGCATATATGGCCTCGAAATCAACACTACGAAAACAAAAGTAATCACAACAGACCGCAAAAATAACAACGCTGCACACATAAACAGTATACTTAACTCTGAAGCCTGTAACAAACACGAATACCTCGAATTACTCATAGTGAATACAAAACTACAAATGCTTCGATCCCTTATTTTTTCCAATGCCATCTAAGTTATAGAAACTTTTAATATCAAAAAATCCGACAGCTGTATAACAGCAGCAGTTGCGATGTGGTTTTATCCACGGATGCTAAGAATCCCATGGACGGCTCTATGAACTAATAAGTCAATAATTGAAGAACCTAAAACAGAACAAAGTCTTCTGGGGCAAATCAACCAACGATACGTCAGTTATCCACAACCCATAGCCAGAAGAGATAAGACTTCCGTAAAAATCGTCATGAAAGGTAAAGTTAAGGACAATAGATCTAAGGAAAGATCTTCCATGAGATAGTACGATCTGAAAAAGATACTCAATGGATAAGGACTTCTCGAACCGATCAAATTGTCACCGAACAGGACATCATGGAAGAGCATCACAACATCTCTACACCCATGATGACACTGCACTCATTAGGATGTAAAGGATGGAAGAAGAAAAAACCCTTCAAGATAAGTTAAAAGATGTTGGTGCTATGCTTGAAGGTTGCCATATGGAAAATAGGGAACATTCTAAAGCATCACAACATCTCTACATCCATGATGACACTGCACTCATTAGAAGGTAAAGGATGGAAGAGGAAGAAACCCTTCAAGATAAGTTAAAAGATTTTGGTGTTATCGTTGAAGGTTGCCATATGGAAAATGGAGAACATTCTAAAGTATCACAAAATCTCTAAGCCATGATGACACTGCACTCATTGGGAGGTGAAGGATTGAAGAAGAAGAAACCCTTCAAGATAAGTTAAAAGATTTTGGTGCTATCGTTGAAGGTGCCATATGGAAAATGGAGAACATTCTAAAGTATCACAACATCTCTAACCCATGATGACACTGCACTCATTAGGAGGTAAAGAATGAAAGAAGAAGAAACTCTTCAAGATAAATTAAAAGATTTTGGTGCTATCATTGAAGGTTTCCATATGGAAAATGGAGAAAATTCTAAAAGCATCACAACATCTCTGATGACACTGCACTCATTAGAAGGTAAAGGATGGAAGAAGAAGAAACTCTTCAAGATAAATTAAAAGATTTTGGTGCTATCATTGAAGGTTTCCATATGGAAAATGGAGAAAATTCTAAAAGCATCACAACATCTCTGATGACACTGCACTCATTAGAAGGTAAAGGATGGAAGAAGAAGAAACTCTTCAAGATAAATTAAAAGATTTTGGTGCTATC